>OW388297.1:845000-1047121 GCA_936450465.1 Gibbula magus
AGAATAACAAGGCTTGTGGGCTTGATAGTGTATGTAATGAATACATTAAATCTTCGCTTACTGCAATGATGCCTATTTATGTAAAGCTTTGTAATTGTGTTTTAAACAATGGTGTAGTACCCGAAGCTTGGGTAACAGCTTATATAACACCCGTTTTCAAAGGGAAGGGAGACCCATCTAATCCTGATAATTTTAGAGGAATTACTATTGTTAGTTGCTTGTGTAAATTATTCACTTCAATTATTTCGGACAGGCTTCAAAATTATTCAGACTCTATCCATTTGATAAATATATCACAGGCGGGCTTTCGTAAATCCTTTTCAACTATAGACCATGCGCCTTTATTGATTTTAGCAAAGCTTTTGACAGTGTTTGGAGAATTGGGTTGTGGATGAAACTTATCAAGGCCAACCTGAGTAATAAATATTTTAAAGTAATTTATAATATGTACGAACAAATCAAATCATGTGTTAAACATAATAACGCCACTTCTCCCCTTTTTTTCATGCAACATTGGTGTAAGACAGTGTGAAAACGTATCCCCTTTTTTATTTGCTGTATATGTAAATGACCTTGAATCATTCCTATGTGAAAGCAATGTACAAGGCCTTACTATTGTCAATAGTTTAATTGAGGAACAACTTGGAATGTATATAAAGTTACGGGTTTTACTTTATGCAGATGATACTGTTCTGATTTGCAGTTTTCTCTGGATAGATTTTCAGAATATTGTGTTTTATGGAAACTGAATGTAAATATTAGTAAAACAATGATTGTAATATTTTCAAAAGGCTATGTTAAAAATAAATTAAAATATTTAATTTTTAATGACGAGATAGAAGTTGTTCGGGATTACCTTTATTTGGGCATATTATTCAGTGGAAATTGTAAATTCACGAAGGCAATTAAGAGACTTTCGGAACAAGCATCAAGAGCCATGTTTTCAATGTTTAGAATCATTCGAAATTTACAGATACCAATAGACTGCAAGCTAAAACTATTTGATCAATGCGTCTTATCAATTCTACTTTACGGTTCGGAACTGTGGGGATATCAATATTCAATACTCTTGGAAATAACACACTTAAAATTTTGTAAATGCATTATGAAAGAAAAGCAATCTACTCCAAATTTTATCGTTTATGGTGAATTGGACAGGTATCCCATTGATGTTCACATAAAGGTAAAAATCATGACCTATTGGTGTCAAGTTATAACTCAAAATTCTTCTAAAGGAAAATATTATCATTTATACAAAACTTCACTCATCCTGGAACCTTATCTTTTAGATATCCAATCGAAATTTCGTACTTGGTTAACTAAATTAAGAACTACTAATCATAGATTACCTATCGAAAAGGGAAGATGGTTTAACATTATTGAGACAAATAGAACATGTACACTTTGTAAACACCATGTCATCTGTGACGAGTATCATATTATCTTATCGTGTGCATATCTACAATATGAACGCAAGAAAATACTTCCCACCTATTTTTGTACCAATCCACATTTTGACAAATTTATCTCACTAATGAAATCAGATTGCTACCCACTCTTATTCAAGTTATCACATTTAGCAAAAACTGTCGTTAGTCTTTTTTAAATCTGTATACATATATATATTGTGTTTTATGAAACGACTGTATTCTATGTACTATGTTCTCTATATCATTTTGTATGATTCATGGGAATACAATTCTGTTTTGTTCTGTTCTGTTATGTTCGGTTACATAGATAAGGCTGGTAACTCTCCTGCACTCAGAGTTGGAGCATAGCGCTAAAACGATAATACTACTTGGCAGATCAAAACACTTCATGTATGTATCATGAAATACTCCTTAAATATTTACGATATCCCCTGCCCTGCTACGTAGTAAATAATGACCCGGAACCGAGTGGTTATGGCAAATAAATTGGCGAACAATGAAATATTTCCAATACACTCCTGATTTACTCTCCATGAAGGTTAAAAACTTATTCATTTCCTGTGGCCCATAAGATAAATTAAGTATTTTTCATAGAATCTTGGACTCCTTTCATTGAAACAATAGAAAATTGTACTGAAAATACAGAAAACCTAGTAACAAACAAGATAAATTCTAAATGAAACATCAGAAAGTGAAAACGTAAAACAAAAAACACAAAATGAAACACGAAATACTCACACTGAAAAGTGAACACCGATTCATGAAATTTGAAGGAACTCAACATAATCCCTCTAAATATAAAAATAGTGTGTGAAATAAATAGTACATATAGAATACTAAACGACGTCCCATTTTATGATATGTTTATGAAACGAGTGGAATGTTTGGTATTTTAACGAGCGAAGGCGAGTTAAATATGGATGCCATTCACGAGTTTCATTAGATGTTACAACAAAGCTGCAGCAGATCTGTGGAATAAACTGCCATCCCAGATAAGAAACATTGACTCATATGGAACCTTCAAAAAGGCTGTTAAGACATATCTGTTTAAGCTAGCCTATTCAACATAGACTCGTCACTATACGTGTGTGAAGCGCCTTAGAGTGATACATATCAAATAAGGCGCTATATAAATTTTGTATATAATAATAGTAATAATCAAACTGGACAGAGCTTAGTATTTTATTTATTACTCAATAGCGCTGAATTGCAAGAAAATCGTTTAAATCGTTTTTTACTTGCAAAAAGGTCACCCGCTATTGATGTCGCGCGGCTAAAATTGTCACGTCAACCAAAAACGACTATGACGTCACGTGCCGATTATGACGTTGCGGCAGCACGCGGTGGTTTCACACATGTGTGTAAACAACTCATTGTTATCTAGTGAGTGATCTCACCACGGTTGAGTAATAAAATATGTTATTACTATTATTACGTTTCGCCTGGTAAAAGTTATACTAGCAGTTATTGACTGACAGATCCTGCACTTACCGTCATCGTTTATTATAGTAACTAGTGCTGTTGGGTTTTCCTTCAGTTGACTCGTGGTTGATGTCGCCGTCACTTGAAATGTGCGAGGCTCGTTGTAAAGCTGTCGAAACGAAATACAATTATCTTCGGTAATGTAATGCTAGTTGGTACAAGTTAGTATGTCTGCCATCGAAATACAAAAATATGTATGTTGTTATTGTTATAATTTATCATTTATAAAAGAAAATGTTTATTAGGAAAGCCCATACATTATCGTCGCCGACTGGGACATCTATTGTTACTGTATCTTCTCCGTCATTGAAGGTGAGATCTGCGTCGACTGCGGTGTAGTGGGTTGGTGCAATTGCTGTACCATCTGCCGTGGTCACTTTGATGACGAGTTGTCCCACGGTGGAGTCCCGAGTCAGTTGCACTTGGAACGGGCTCCCCCCCTCAGTTGTACTTCCATCATTGATGTCCACTCCATATCCTGTGGAACAAAACTTTCATGGTTTAGAAAGGGTACAGTACTACTCAACAAATCAAATGACTCATTGGCATAAGAGCCAATAAGTAATTTATGATGATGAAATACGGGGGAATTCTTATTTGGAAGATATATATAATGTTTCAGAGATGTTTCCAACCCTATATAAACAACACAAACTCACAATATTTTTCTTTCAAGAATTCAGACATCTGGCTGAATCCTTATTGATATTGGCGTGGTTTATTATAGTAATACCAATGATTCTGTCCGTCCGTCCGAAGGCAATATATTTTAGAGAAAACCTCATCTCATCCAATTGAAATTTGGTACATGTCGTCTTCACCACTAGGGGAGGTGCAGTTCGAAATTTAAACGAAATTGTTGAATTATTTAATTTGATTTTGAATTGTTTTATTTTTTTAACTTCTCATCTCATCCCTTTCAAATTTGGCACATATCTTCTTCACCACTAGGAGAGGTGCATGGCATGATTTGGCTGTGTTGTGATTTGTTGACTTTATCATTTTCTTTTTCATGTAACTTTCATCATAAGGTACTTCTGTGTTCTTGTTGATTTTACTATTTTATATGTACACTGGTTATAATTTTTTAAACGTTAAATTTTATTTCCTTTCAGTAATAAACTGTTGTATATCCCTCACTGTGCCTGCAAGGCTGTGCTTCCATGTTCCTGTTGTTTCAAGTCACTCGAATGAATCATTATAATGGATTAATTTCCAAAATAAAGTTTAAATCAGTGGTAATGACAGTAGTGTACTATGCTACCCCTACCTTTTCAAGTTACTATTATTCCTACTTTTACTTAAACCACCTTTTTTACATGAAGAGACTTGTCCTACCCTTTTCACAAACAGTTTATTTTTAGCAAATACATTTCATAGCTTATCAATCCTTTGGCGTGCAGACACTTCTCTCTTTAAGTATAATGTTAAAAAATTCAAACTTTTAACAGTCGAGGGTATTAGTGAGCCACGCTCGTTTTTTCGCTTGGTTTTATTATTCTTCCAGCGATTTTGTCGCCAGCACCTGAACTACAAGAAGGAATGCAGCTACTGAACATTACGTTGCAGGAGGATACCAAATCGGCCAAACTATTAAGGTATTCGATTTTAATCATGGGGAAAACTTTCAAAATGCAACTAGAGACTTGCAACTTTGCGCATTGACAATGGGAACAGAAAAGTAAATCCCGACGAGATCGTACATCACATGGTTACGGCACCAAATTATTTTATCGTTTCTTCAAAATGTCCCGACCCCCATGCATCTTTAAAGCTCAATTTCTCTGTACATTAAATGCCTGCAATTGTAACATAATGTAGCTAAAGCATCGTGGAATAGAATATTTATATTTTATACATGGATTCGTAATATTTTGTTCACAGTGTACATTCAAAGTTGGTGAATTAAAAACAAAGCTCAAACTTCAAAAGGACATAACTCAAAAACCTAAAATCCGAATTTCATTATTTTTTCAGGAGAGTTAGACAATACTATGGTCATTATAAATTCAAAATAAAATCGCTTGCGAACAGTCATTCCTGGTCACAATTTGATAAAAAAAACCTTAAAATATACTCAAATTATGTGATTTTGAAAGCTGAATGAAAGTTCTGCAAAGTGTCCTCACAAAAGTTTTAATTTCTTGTTAGAACTAAACTTATTTACCCTTGAATGTGGTGTTTGTTTTTAAATGTTCGATTTCGCCTTCATGTTCAAAGGGGCATAACTCTGTAACAAACTGACTTATGTCAACGATAACAATTCCGTAACTTATCAGTTTCGTATTAAAATTGATAGTTTAGGCACACTTTGGAACAAAGAAACAAATAATTGAAATTTTGTGATTTTGAAATTTTTTTAGGGGTACCTTTTTTTAAAGTAAGTTTTCACCGTAAACCACTGAAGATACCGTTGTGCTTAATAGCTAATTGACATTTATTAAGAACACAAAATTTCAAACAGTATCTGTCAAGTCATAGAACATTGTCATTTTTCGGAAATCGCAAATTCGGATATTGAAACTTTATTAGCACCAACGTATGTGAAAGTTCAAGAGCAACAACTTATTTGTTGAATCCTTTCATCAACAAGTGAAGAGATAAGATGCAAACATCGCAAACGTGATCTAGGGGTCCGAACATAATATTTCCCTGAATATTCAGGAGTACATAACAGATTTATTATGCATGCAATATAACTGATGATTAAGAACAGGAAGATTTTCTGGATAACAACTTCTTTAATGTTAAAATACACGACGTTTCGGAGTACATACTCACTCCTTCATCACATTCCACCTGATGAAGGAGTGAGTATGTATGTAAGTTGTTATCCAGAAAATCTTCCTGTTCTTATGTATACCACTTCTAAATGCCCTTCAAAGACCTGAACTGATGATTACATCTTCTTCGGTGAAAATTAAAGCACAGCATATTCTATGTTACACCTTAGTAAGAAAATATTAATCATTTTATCTTAATCACGAGAAACACAATGCAGGGGTCCACTAGTAAGTGATTTTGTTTCGTTTTTAATTAGAGACTTGCACAGTGCATTTTTAAAATGAGAAACAAATTCAAAATGCAGATAGAGACTTACAACGTTTTAAAAAAGTTTTGCAATAACTATGCGAGCAATCAAGTAATTCATGACGAGTTGGTAGGTCACGTGGTTAAGCCACCGTTTTTATTTTCTTGAGCATTATGCCATTTTGACATGGGAACTCTGGGTCTTCTTGATAATCCCACAGACATGTCAGAGACTTTCAACTTTCTTCAAAAGATGCACAATAACACAAGAAAGACGCCTTCATTCATTACATTTGATTTATTTATGCGCTGAATCCTTTTATCGTTACTTGTGACTATATTTTTCTTGTTTTTCCTGTCTAAATATAGGCCGACTCTGTGTGGTCAAATCGCACATAACGTTTATGAGTAATCAATACAAATACATTAGTTTTTGGTCTTAATCTATATATCACTTGATTCAGTTATGTAGTACACCTACAAATACCGAAATAACTGGGTTTTTTCTTCTAGAGCTTACCATGAAGAGATCTAGAGTTTACCATGAAGGGATCAAGAGTTTACCATGAAGGGACCTAGAGTTTAACATGAATGGACCTAAAGTTTACCATGAAGGGACCTAGAGTTTACCATGAAGGGACCTAGAGTTTACCATGAAGGGATCTAGAGTTTACCATGAAGGGACCTAGAGTTTACCATGAAGGGATCTAGAGTTTACCATGAAGGGACCTAGAGTTAACCATGACGGGACCTAGAGTTTACCATGAAGGGACCTAGAGTTTACCATGAAGGGACCTAGAGTTTACCATGAAGGGATCTAGAGTTTACCATGAAGGGACCTAGAGTTTACCATGACGGGACCTAGAGTTTACCATGAAGGGACCTAGAGTTTACCATGAAGGGACCTGGAGTTTACCATGAAGGGATCTAGAGTTTACCATGAAGGGACCTAGAGTTTAACATGAGGGGATCGAGAGTTTATCATGAAGGGACCTAGAGTTTAACATGAAGGGACCTAGAGTTTACCACCATGAAGGGAAATAGAGTTTACCATTAAGGCATCTGGAGTTTACCATGAAGGGTCAAGAGTTTACCATGAAGGGTCTAGAGTTTACCATGAAGGGTCTAGAGTTTACCATGAAAGGACCTAGAGTTTACCATGAAGGGGTCTAGAGTTTAACATGAAGGGACCTATAGTTTAATATGAAGGGACCTAGAGTTTAACATGAAGGGATCTGAAGTTTACCATGAAGGGACCTTGAGTTTACCATGAAGGGATTTAGAGTTTACCATGAAGAGATCTAGAGTTTCCCATGAAGGGTCTAGAGTTTACCATGAAAGGTCTAGAGTTTACCACCATGAAGGTAAATAGAGTTTACCATGAAGGGTCAAGAGTTTGCCATGAAGGGTCAAGAGTATACCATGAAGGGACCTAGAGTTTACCATGAAGGGACCTAGAGCTAACCACCATGAAGGGATCTAGAGTTTAACATAAAGGGACCTAGAGTTTAACATGAAGGGACCTAGAGTTTAATATGAAGGGACCTAGAGTTTACCATGAAGGGACCTAGAGTTTACCATGAAGGGACCTGGAGTTTACCATGAAGGGATCTAGAGTTTACCATGAAGGGACCTAGAGTTTACCATGAAGGGTCTAGAGTTTACCATGAAGGACCTAGAGTTTAACATAAAGGGACCTAGAGTTTAACATGAAGGGATCTAGAGTTTACCACCATGAAGGTAAATAGAGTTTACCATGAAGGGTCAAGAGTTTGCCATGAAGGGTCAAGAGTATACCATGAAGGGACCTAGAGTTTACCATGAAGGGACCTAGAGCTAACCACCATGAAGGGATCTAGAGTTTAACATAAAGGGACCTAGAGTTTAACATGAAGGGACCTAGAGTTTAATATGAAGGGACCTAGAGTTTACCATGAAGGGACCTAGAGTTTACCATGAAGGGACCTGGAGTTTACCATGAAGGGATCTAGAGTTTACCATGAAGGGACCTAGAGTTTACCATGAAGGGTCTAGAGTTTACCATGAAGGACCTAGAGTTTAACATAAAGGGACCTAGAGTTTAACATGAAGGGACCTAGAGTTTAATATGAAGGGACCTAGAGTTTAACATGAAGGGATCTGAAGTTTACCATGAAGGGATCTGGAGTTTGCCATAAAGGGACCTAGAGTTTACCATGAAGGGACCTAGAGTTTACCATGAAGGGATCTAGAGTTTACCATGAAGGGATCTAGGGTTTACCATCAAGGGATCTAGAGTTTACAATGAAGGGATCTAGAGTTTACAATGAAGGGATCTTGAGTTTACCATGAAGGGATCTAGAGTTTACCATGAAGGGACCTAGAGTTTACCATGAAGGGTCAAGAGTATACCATGAAGGGACCTAGAGTTTACCATGAAGGGACCTAGAGCTAACCACCATGAAGGGATCTAGAGTTTAACATAAAGGGACCTAGAGTTTAACATGAAGGGACCTAGAGTTTAATATGAAGGGACCTAGAGTTTACCATGAAGGGACCTAGAGTTTACCATGAAGGGACCTGGAGTTTACCATGAAGGGATCTAGAGTTTACCATGAAGGAATCTAGAGTTTACCATGAAGGGTCTAGAGTTTGACATGAAGGGATCTAGAGTTTAATATGAAGGGACCTAGAGTTTAACATGAAGGGACCTAGAGTTTAATATGAAGGGATCTGAAGTTTACCATGAAGGGATCTGGAGTTTGCCATAAAGGGACCTAGAGTTTACCATGAAGGGACCTAGAGTTTACCATGAAGGGATCTAGAGTTTACCATGAAGGGATCTAGAGTTTACCATGAAGGGACCTAGAGTTTACCATGAAGGGATCTAGAGTTTACCATGAAGGGACCTAGAGTTAACCATGACGGGACCTAGAGTTTACCATGAAGGGACCTAGAGTTTACCATGAAGGGACCTAGAGTTTACCATGAAGGGATCTAGAGTTTACCATGAAGGGACCAAGAGTTTACCATGACGGGACCTAGAGTTTACCATGAAGGGACCTAGAGTTTACCATGAAGGGACCTGGAGTTTACCATGAAGGGATCTAGAGTTTACCATGAAGGGACCTAGAGTTTAACATGAGGGGATCGAGAGTTTATCATGAAGGGACCTAGAGTTTAACATGAAGGGACCTAGAGTTTACCACCATGAAGGGAAATAGAGTTTACCATTAAGGCATCTGGAGTTTACCATGAAGGGTCAAGAGTTTACCATGAAGGGTCTAGAGTTTACCATGAAGGGTCTAGAGTTTACCATGAAAGGACCTAGAGTTTACCATGAAGGGGTCTAGAGTTTAACATGAAGGGACCTATAGTTTAATATGAAGGGACCTAGAGTTTAACATGAAGGGATCTGAAGTTTACCATGAAGGGACCTTGAGTTTACCATGAAGGGATTTAGAGTTTACCATGAAGAGATCTAGAGTTTACCATGAAGGGTCTAGAGTTTACCATGAAAGGTCTAGAGTTTACCATGAAGGGACCTAGAGTTTACCATGAAGGGATCTAGAGTTTACCACCATGAAGGTAAATAGAGTTTACCATGAAGGGTCAAGAGTTTACCATGAAGGGTCAAGAGTATACCATGAAGGGACCTAGAGTTTACCATGAAGGGACCTAGAGCTAACCACCATGAAGGGATCTAGAGTTTAACATAAAGGGACCTAGAGTTTAACATGAAGGGACCTAGAGTTTAATATGAAGGGACCTAGAGTTTACCATGAAGGGACCTAGAGTTTACCATGAAGGGACCTGGAGTTTACCATGAAGGGATCTAGAGTTTACCATGAAGGGACCTAGAGTTTACCATGAAGGGTCTAGAGTTTACCATGAAGGACCTAGAGTTTAACATAAAGGGACCTAGAGTTTAACATGAAGGGACCTAGAGTTTAATATGAAGGGACCTAGAGTTTAACATGAAGGGATCTGAAGTTTACCATGAAGGGATCTGGAGTTTGCCATAAAGGGACCTAGAGTTTACCATGAAGGGACCTAGAGTTTACCATGAAGGGATCTAGAGTTTACCATGAAGGGATCTAGGGTTTACCATCAAGGGATCTAGAGTTTACAATGAAGGGATCTAGAGTTTACAATGAAGGGATCTTGAGTTTACCATGAAGGGATCTAGAGTTTACCATGAAGGGACCTAGAGTTTACCATGAAGGGTCAAGAGTATACCATGAAGGGACCTAGAGTTTACCATGAAGGGACCTAGAGCTAACCACCATGAAGGGATCTAGAGTTTAACATAAAGGGACCTAGAGTTTAACATGAAGGGACCTAGAGTTTAATATGAAGGGACCTAGAGTTTACCATGAAGGGACCTAGAGTTTACCATGAAGGGACCTGGAGTTTACCATGAAGGGATCTAGAGTTTACCATGAAGGAATCTAGAGTTTACCATGAAGGGTCTAGAGTTTGACATGAAGGGATCTAGAGTTTAATATGAAGGGACCTAGAGTTTAACATGAAGGGACCTAGAGTTTAATATGAAGGGACCTAGAGTTTAACATGAAGGGATCTGAAGTTTACCATGAAGGGATCTGGAGTTTGCCATAAAGGGACCTAGAGTTTACCATGAAGGGACCTAGAGTTTACCATGAAGGGATCTAGAGTTTACCATGAAGGGATCTAGGGTTTACCATGAAGGGATCTAGAGTTTACAATGAAGGGATCTAGAGTTTACAATGAAGGGATCTTGAGTTTACCATGAAGGGATCTAGAGTTTACCATGAAGGGACCTAGAGTTTACCATGAAGGGTCTAGAGTTTACCATGAAGGGTCTAGAGTTTACCATGAAGGGATCTAGAGTTTACCATGAAGGGACCTAGAGTTTAACATAAAGGGACCTAGAGTTTAACATGAAGGGACCTAGAGTTTAATATGAAGGGACCTAGAGTTTAACATGAAGGGATCTGAAGTTTACCATGAAGGGATCTGGAGTTTGCCATAAAGGGACCTAGAGTTTACCATGAAGGGACCTAGAGTTTACCATGAAGGGATCTAGAGTTTACCATGAAGGGATCTAGGGTTTACCATCAAGGGATCTAGAGTTTACAATGAAGGGATCTAGAGTTTACAATGAAGGGATCTTGAGTTTACCATGAAGGGATCTAGAGTTTACCATGAAGGGACCTAGAGTTTACCATGAAGGGTCAAGAGTATACCATGAAGGGACCTAGAGTTTACCATGAAGGGACCTAGAGCTAACCACCATGAAGGGATCTAGAGTTTAACATAAAGGGACCTAGAGTTTAACATGAAGGGACCTAGAGATTAATATGAAGGGACCTAGAGTTTACCATGAAGGGACCTAGAGTTTACCATGAAGGGACCTGGAGTTTACCATGAAGGGATCTAGAGTTTACCATGAAGGAATCTAGAGTTTACCATGAAGGGTCTAGAGTTTGACATGAAGGGATCTAGAGTTTAATATGAAGGGACCTAGAGTTTAACATGAAGGGACCTAGAGTTTAATATGAAGGGACCTAGAGTTTAACATGAAGGGATCTGAAGTTTACCATGAAGGGATCTGGAGTTTGCCATAAAGGGACCTAGAGTTTACCATGAAGGGACCTAGAGTTTACCATGAAGGGATCTAGAGTTTACCATGAAGGGATCTAGGGTTTACCATGAAGGGATCTAGAGTTTACAATGAAGGGATCTAGAGTTTACAATGAAGGGATCTTGAGTTTACCATGAAGGGATCTAGAGTTTACCATGAAGGGACCTAGAGTTTACCATGAAGGGTCTAGAGTTTACCATGAAGGGTCTAGAGTTTACCATGAAGGGATCTAGAGTTTACCATGAAGGGACCTAGAGTTTACCATGAAGGGATCGAGAGTTTACCATGAAGGGTCTAGATTTTACCATGAAGGGACCTAGAGTTTACCATGAAGGGTCTAGAGTTTACCATGAAGGGATCTAGAGTTTACCATGAAGGGACCTAGAGTTTACAATGAAGGGATCTAGAGTTTACCATGAAGGGATCTAGAGTTTACCATGAAGGGTCTAGAGTTTGACATTAAGGGATCTAGAGTTTACCATGAAGTGGCCTAGAGTTTACCATGAAGAGATCGAGAGTTTACCATGAAGAGATCGAGTGTTTACAATGAACGGATCTGGACTTTACCATGTTGTAGGGTCCTAAAGTTTACCATGTTGTAAGGTCCTAAAGTTTACCATGTTGTAGGGACCTAGAGTTTACCATGAAGGGATCTAGAGTTTACCATGTAGAGATCTAGAGTTTTCCATGAAGGGATCTAGAGTTTACCATGAATTGATCTAGACTTTACCATGAAGGGACCTAGAGTTTTCCATAAAAGGATCTAGAGTTTACCATGAAGGGATCGAGGGTTTACCATGAAGGAATCTAGAGTTTACCATGAAGGGTCTAGAGTTTGACATGAAGGGATCTAGAGTTTATGATGAAGGGACCTGAGGTTTACCATGAAGAGATCGAGAGTTTACCATGAAGAGATCGAGTGTTTTCCATGAGGAGATCTAGAGTTTACCATGTTGTAGGGTCCTACAGTTTACCATGTTGTAGGGACAAAGAATTGACCACGATGTATGGACCTAGAGTTTACCATGTTGTAGAGACCTAGAGTTTACCATGTTGTAGAGACCTAGAGTTTACCATGTTGTAAAGACCTAGAGTTTATCATGTTGTAGGGATCTAGAGTTTACCATGTTGTAGAGACCTAGAGTTTACCATGTTGTAGGGACCTAGAGTTTACCATGTTGTAGAGACCTAGAGTTTATCATGTTGTAGGGATCTAGAGTTTATCATGTTGTAGAGACCTAGAGTTTACCATGTTGTAGGGACCTAGAGTTTACCATGTTGTAGAGACCTAGAGTTTATCATGTTGTAGGGACCTAGAGTTTACCATGTTGTAGGGATCTAGAGTTTATCATGTTGTAGAGACCTAGAGTTTACCATGTTGCAGAGACCTAGAGTTTACCATGTTGTAGGGACCTAGAGTTTACCATGTTGTAAAGACCTAGAGTTTATCATGTTGTAGGGATCTAGAGTTTACCATGTTGTAAAGACCTAGAGTTTACCATGTTGTAGAGACCTAGAGTTTACCATGTTGTAAAGACCTAGAGTTTATCATGTTGAAGGGATCTAGAGTTTACCATGTTGTAGAGACCTAGAGTTTACCATGTTGTAGAGACCTAGGCCCGAATTAATAAAAGAGGTTTAACTTAGACCAGGTTTAAGAGTAAACCAGGTCTGGCAAAACCTAGACCCCCAGTCTAACTTAGACGTTATTTCAAATAGCAAGTCTGGCAAAACCAACGTTTTAGACCTGGGTTAACGGATTTAATGCGTTTCGCTTTAGTTTTGATTCAACATTTCAAAACTCTTCACGTCACGCATGCGTAGACATAACTTCCCTTTAAAAACAACGTGGTATTTGACGTTGACGTTACACAAGGTGCAAGGTAGTTCTGAGAACCTGACAGGTTAGTAATATCAGTGGCAATGGCAAACAGAAATCAGAACTTCACAGATGAACATAAAACGTTTTTATATGAATGTGTTGAAGATAATGTCAACGTAATTGAAGACAAAAAATGTGACGCTAACGCACTGAAAGCAAAAGCAGCAGCCTGGGCCAAGGTGACTGAGGCTTTTCAGGCGCGGTTTGGCAACATGGTCGGCATTTCCTCTGAAAAATTAAAAACCTTGTGGAAGAGAATGAAGTTGTCTGCTAAAAAAGAATTCCGTGACTACCAAAAGCAATTGAAGAAAACTGGGGGTGGTCCTCCCCCAAAGGATGTAACGAACTTGACACATAAAATAACTTCTCTGCTACCAAGTGAATTTTCACAACTTACCAACCCATATGATGATGACGCACCCCTTACAGTACACGAGGAGGACATGGACGAATTCAGGTGGGTTTTATTTAATACACAATTCAACCATGTACACAGTCAAATAAGATCAAATTGCGTCCCCTTAACAAGTATTGACTGACAAAATTATTACTTCATACGATTTTGAAACCAAGATATCTCTATGAATTTCAGTCCATATTTCGTCATAAGGCAACTTTTTCAAGTTAATAAAAATTTTTGAAGATCAAACTGCTGTAACAAACTGTGCTTTGACGATCTGGTAAATAATTATTATATTACACAGTTACGTTTTCCCGTATAAATTCTTTCTTGCAATACTTTTGCTATGCATATTTCCTACTTTATCGGGTGAGTTTTAGCATGTCCAATGTAAAAAAAACCCAATATACTAGATATACACAGGCGAACGTGAAATATTTATCAAGTAATTGTTATTCCTATCTTTAGTGTCATTAAAGAATATTAAGGTAGTTGTCCTATTGGTATTTGAGTCTTAATATATACGGTCTTGGCCCCAATAAGACACAAACATTACATGATCTAAGGTGTGTCGTGCTATGACCTGTTGTTGCTTTAAAAAGGGAGATTATTACCTGTTTCTCTTATCAATTTTCATAAGAATTAAAGGTAGAGTAAGTGGGGTTTTGGATTCACATGTGCCAATTTTTTTATAATGGTGCTATTTTATAGGGGAGAAATGACTGGTAAAAGTATAAGTTCAAGGCCAATACTCACTCAATCTGAAATTCTCCGTACAAAAGCTTTTAATAACAACAGGTTTAAATATTTGAAAATACATGAAAAATGTTCAACATATCATAATCCTAACAATTTGTTGTGTATATTTCAGCGCTGATGTTGAGTCCTCCTGCTCCACCCCTCGTCCAGCAGCCTCTCCCTGCACTCCGCCGCCGTCACGCTCCTCAGATGACCTAGCAGCCGGACAGAGCACTGACGTAAGTCGCCAGGAGTTACCGCTCCTGAACTACAGGAAGAGAAAATGTATTTCTACCAAGGAGCATGTTCCCACAACAGAATCGTGTGAACAACTTTTTGTAAAAATGGCAAAAGAAGAACATGATGTTAAGATGGCCTACATGAAAGAAGAGCATGATCTCAAAATGGAGATCCTCAGGCTTAAGAAAAGAATAGCTGAAAACGAGGCGCAATCTCACAATAACATCATATGGGAAGGCGAACGGTCTTATACTGAACTGAACTGATTGTTTAGAAACATTGTGATGTGTGCTTTTTTAACCATTTTCTGAAATTTGCATTCCAGTGTTGAATGGAAATTAATCTTGTTTGTATTTTTCGAATTTCAGATTGATTACACTGCGAGGCTGCCAGACGAGGTGTTACAGTGCATTTTTCTTGAACTGGAATTTACTGATGTTATTTGTGGTATTCACAACGTCTGTCGTCGTTGGCGACATATCACTCTGTTGGATTCTTTTTGGTGTAACTTCAGGTTAATTGACACATTAGACGAGTCTGACCGTCTTCAGTCCTTAGACATCGGTCATTTCATTTTCAAGGCTAGAAATCTAATTTCACTTAAAGTACCAGATAGACAAATATCATCTTTGTTCTTTTTAGAAAACTTAACAAAACTGAAATACTTTGCTTTACTTGGATGCTGTGCTCCTAAATTTACAGGTGAACAATTGAAGAGGGGTTTGATTAACTGTTGTTCTCTTTCAAAACTTGAAATAAGAAACACAGTAAAATTCTCCTTGACCGAAATCACAGAACTCTTGCGTGGACTTCCACGTGTCTACAGTGTCAATTTGACAGAGGTCGGTGTAGACTTTACGCCATCAGCTCTAGCTACACTTTTGTCAACCTTCCCTCGTATCCGACAGATATTAGTTGACATTGACGTTGACGGTCAAACATACGAAGTTGCTCTCTCCTCTGTTTTAAATGAGAACTGCATGAAGGTTTGCTTTGGCCATGACATTGTGAACAGTGTACCAAGGGCGCTTCTTCAGTACGATAGATACGCTTATTCATCTCCATTTATCAAATACCTAGATTCGGATTCTGACTAGCCTGGAAATATGCCAAGACATTTCATTCGTGCATTGCGTCAGATACAAGCCATGAGACGCGCGATTCGTCGTGAACGAGTTTTGAGAGATCGATGTAATCCCTTTGATATGTATGATGATCAACAATTTCACCAACGTTTTAGATTCACAAAACAAAATGTTCATTTCATCACGAACATCATTTCAGAAAAGTTGAAGCCATCAACGCGTCGAAGCAAGTCATTGTCACCCTCCTTGCAGGTGTTAATAGCATTGAGGTTCTTTGCCACAGGTACCTTTCAAACATCTGTTGGCGATTTGTTGAATGTACACCAGAGTACTGTGTGTCTTGTCATCAAGAAAGTCAGTAAAGCATTGGCGTCGTTACGCCATCGGTTTATTCAGATACCATCAGGTCCGAGAGCAAGAAGGGTTATCACTGGCTTTGCCAACATGGCCAATTTCCCTAATGTTATAGGTGCCATTGATTGCACCCATATACCAATAGCAACCCAGAGCGGCTCAGATGCATTGAGATTCATAAACCGAAAGGGCTTTTCCTCAATCAATGTGCAAGTTGTCTGTGACCACGTGCCTCTGATAACCAACATTGTGGCCAGGTGGCCAGGTTGCTCACACGACTCTCGTATCTTACAAGAAAGCAAGGTCAATGACGATTTTGAAAATGGCCGGATTCAAGGTTATTTGCTTGGAGACCCAGGATACCCAAGTTTGCCTTACCTTCTCACGCCGATCAACAATCCTAGAACGAATCCAGAAAGACGCTACAATGTAGCTCAGAGGAAGACTCGAGGTACCGTGGAACGTCTCTTTGGTATCATGAAGCGACGCTTCCCATGTCTGTCGTTTGGACTTCGTTTAAAATTGGATACATATTTAGCGTGATTGTGGCATGTGCAGTACTGCAAAATATTGCCTCTCTTCGCAATGATCCAGACTTCAACGAGGAGGACGATAGTGACGAAGACGACGATGACGATGACGATGACGAAAACAGACAGGAAAATGACGCCGACATGCGTGATGTTGCCTTGAGACGGCGAGGTGTGAGAGAGCGTCAAATGGTCATCACACAGTTCTTCTCATAGGTCGATATATTCAGGTCGGAAAGAATAATATCAAATTTGATCATGGCATACGAGTATACGACCTACGGTTATGTAGTCATATGTTCAAGATCCCTTGTTCATTCGAATTTTAGTCCCTGGAGACTATGCCTTAAGATATTGCTGATGTTGATAACAATGATAAGAAACATATACACGTAAACATAACATCCATATTGGTATTGATTGTATTGTAACCAACACTGAAACACAAAAGACTAGTGATGTTTAACTTGGTCTAATTAGCAGAATTCAGTTCAGTTGTTTTAATATACTTGGCTTATAAATGACTGGTATAGATGTTGTGCTATATTTCATCCTTTTGAAAAGTTTATTTGAATATTTGACAAATAGTATCATTTCGAATGTTGAGTGATATGTGCGATAAATGTACATTCTTTTAGCCATATTGTGAAATTACACAAACTTAATCTCTTTCTAAACCCATTTGAACCTACTACACTCACATGATGCATGCTAAAGGCAGGAAGCCGGAGATAACATTTTGTCTCACTCTTTCGTTAGTTTCCAGTTCACGTTGCAATTTTTTAGTCATAAAGATAATAAATATCCTTGAAAGACAAATGCATTAGTTATTTTTGTTCCCCTGAATTGGAGATTCCGGGGGTATACACACCAAACTTTAAACTTGGTCATTACTTTTGAGTAGACAGTTGTGGGATGTAACATGATATTTAACACGTGTATCTCTTGTGATGAGACCTTTTAGATACTAACATTCAAATTTGTTAAATATCGTTTTAAGCATTGTGGACTGTATCACATGATGCTCTAATAGTTCATGTACATTGATGTATGTTATAATCACAAAATAATAAGACGTACATGTTAATTATTTTCTAGAATATAATCACAAATTAAATAACAGTAAATTTGCTCTCATATTTTGGACATCATCTCAGTTACATGTACATATATAGTTACATTTCAATTACCAGTTGGTTAACTATCGAATTGCACGTGTAAGATATATCGTACAAAGAACTTGTTATTCCAATGTCCAATTGAGGGCCGTATAAATCGGTATAGCAACGGTATAGTGCATATGTTTTGTTTAAAGAGATACCGTTCACTTAATAATTATCATATAATTTTAAGAAAAGTACGTGTCTGTAGCTAAGATAATTTCGAATATGATGGTAAAATAAATTTTGTTTTTGACTTAATTATTTCTACAATATCACGCATACAAACACGCTGTACATCATAGGTAAACCTGCCCCCTAGCAGGTTTACATTTTGGCTGTTTCATGCAGAGTCTAGACCTGTATTAGGACCAGTTGTGCTTCTTTAATACCGATCAAGTTTAACAGGAGAGTTCAGACTAAGGCTAAACCCACTTTAGTCGGCAAACTTCGTTTCAAATGCCGAAGTTTGCCGAATGGTGACGATATATCTACCGTGGTTTAAACCCGCTTCTATAATATGAATTTTTTAAGACTGAGTCTAAGTACATAGGTTTAAACCTGGATTTGATAAAAAACTTGCTTCTATAATAGCACATCTGGTTTCGTATATGGTTTAGACCCGGTTTACTCAAAAACTTGGTCAAAACCCCTTTCATTAATTCGGGCCCTAGAGTTTACCATGTTGTAGAGACCTAGAGTTTACCATGTTGTAGGGATCTAGAGTTTATCATGTTGTAGAGACCTAGAGTTTACCATGTTGTAGAGACCTAGAGTTTACCATGTTGTAGAGACCTGGGCCCGAATTAATGAAAGGGGTTTAGACCAAGTTTTTGAGTAAACCGGGTCTAAACCATATACGAAACCAGATGTGCTATTATAGAAGCAAGTTTTTATCAAATCCAGGTTTAAACCTATGTACTTAGACTCTGTCTTAAAAAATTCATATTATAGAAGCGGGTTTAAACCACGGTAGTTATATCGTCACCATTCGGCAAACTTCGGCATTTGAAACGAAGTTTGCCGACTAAAGTGGGTTTAGCCTTAGGTTGAACTCTCCTGTTAAACTTGATCGGTATTAAAGAAGCAAAACTGGTCCTAATACAGGTCTAGACTCTGCATGAAACAGCCAAAATGTAAACCTGTTAGGGGGCAGGTTTACCTATGATGTATAGCGTGTTTGTATGCGTGATATTGTAGAAATAATTAAGTCAAAAACAAAATTTATTTTACCATCATATTCGAAATTATCTTAGCTTATCTTATATGATAATTATTAAGAGAACGGTATCTCTTTAAACAAAACATATGCACTATACCGTTGCTATACCGATTTTCACGGCCCTCAATTGGACATTGGAATAACAAGTTCTTTGTACGATATATCTTACACGTGCAATTCGATCGTTAACAAACTGGTAATTGAAATGTAACTATATATGTACATGTAACTGAGATGATGTCCAAAATATGAGAGCAAATTTACTGTTATTTAATTTGTGATTATATTCTAGAAAATAATTAACATGTACGTCTTATTATTGTGTGATTATAAAATACATCTATGTACATGAACTATTAGAGCATCATGTGATATAGTCCACAATGCTTAAAATGATATTTAACAAATTTGAATGTTAGTATCTAAAAGGTCTCATCACAAGAGATACACGTGTTAAATATCATGTTACATCCCACAACTGTCTACTCAAAAGTAATGACCAAGTTTAAAGTTTGGTGTGTATACCCCCGGAATCTCCAATTCAGGGGAACAAAAATAACTAATGCATTTGTCTTTTCAAGGATATTTATTATCTTTATGACTAAAAAATTGCAACGTGAACTGGAAACTAACGAAAGAGTGAGACAAAATGTTATCTCCGGCTTCCTGCCTTTAGCATGCATCATGTGAGTGTAGTAGGTTCAAATGGGTTTAGAAAGAGATTAAGTTTGTGTAATTTCACAATATGGCTAAAAGAATGTACATTTATCGCACATATCACTCAACATTCGAAATGATACAATTTGTCAAATATTCAAATAAACTTTTCAAAAGGATGAAATATAGCACAACATCTATACCAGTCATTTATAAGCCAAGTATATTAAAACAACTGAACTGAATTCTGCTAATTAGACCAAGTTAAACATCACTAGTCTTTTGTGTTTCAGTGTTGGTTACAATACAATCAATACCAATATGGATGTTATGTTTACGTGTATATGTTTCTTATCATTGTTATCAACGTCAGCAATATCTTAAGGCATAGTCTCCAGGGACTAAAATTCGAATGAACAAGGGATCTTGAACATATGACTACATAACCGTAGGTCGTATACTCGTATGCCATGATCAAATTTGATATTATTCTTTCCGACCTGAAGATATCGACCTATGAGAAGAACTGTGTGATGACCATTTGACGCTCTCTCACACCTCGCCGTCTCAAGGCAACATCACGCATGTCGGCGTCATTTTCCTGTCTGTTTTCGTCATCGTCATCGTCATCATCGTGTTCGTCACTCTCGTCCTCCTCGTTGAAGTCTGGATCATTGCGAAGAGAGGCAATATTTTGCAGTACTGCACATGCCACAATCACGCTAAATATGGTATCCAATTTTAAACGAAGTCCAAACGACAGACATGGGAAGCGTCGCTTCATGATACCAAAGAGACGTTCCACGGTACCTCGAGTCTTCCTCTGAGCTACATTGTAGCGTCTTTCTGGATTCGTTCTAGGATTGTTGATCGGCGTGAGAAGGTAAGGCAAACTTGGGTATCCTGGGTCTCCAAGCAAATAACCTTGAATCCGGCCATTTTCAAAATCGTCATTGACCTTGCTTTCTTGTAAGATACGAGAGTCGTGTGAGCAACCTGGCCACCTGGCCACAATGTTGGTTATCAGAGGCACGTGATCACAGACAACTTGCACATTGATTGAGGAAAAACCCTTTCGGTTTATGAATCTCAATGCATCTGTGCCGCTCTGGGTTGCTATTGGTATATGGGTGCAATCAATGGCACCTATAACATTAGGGAAATTGGCCATGTTGGCAAAGCCAGTGATAACCCTTCTTGCTCTCGGACCTGATGGTATCTGAATAAACCGATGGCGTAACGACGCCAATGCTTTACTGACTTTCTTGATGACAAGACACACAGTACTCTGGTGTACATTCAACAAATCGCCAACAGATGTTTGAAAGGTACCTGTGGCAAAGAACCTCAATGCTATTAACACCTGCAAGGAGGGTGACAATGACTTGCTTCGACGCGTTGATGGCTTCAACTTTTCTGAAATGATGTTCGTGATGAAATGAACATTTTGTTTTGTGAATCTAAAACGTTGGTGAAATTGTTGATCATCATACATATCAAAGGGATTACATCGATCTCTCAAAACTCGTTCACGACGAATCGCGCGTCTCATGGCTTGTATCTGACGCAATGCACGAATGAAATGTCTTGGCATATTTCCAGGCTAGTCAGAATCCGAATCTAGGTATTTGATATATGGAGATGAATAAGCGTATCTATCGTACTGAAGAAACGCCCTTGGTACACTGTTCACAATGTCATGGCCAAAGCAAACCTTCATGCAGTTCTCTTTTAAAACAGAGGAGAGAGCAACTTCGTCCGTTTGACCGTCAACGTCAATGTCAACTAATATCTGTCGGATACGAGGGAAGGTTGACAAAAGTGTAGCTAGAGCTGATGGCGTAAAGTCTACACCGACCTCTGTCAAATTGACACTGTAGACACGTGGAAGTCCATGCAAGAGTTCTGTGATTTCGGTCAAGGAGAATTTTACTGTGTTTCTTATTTCAAGTTTTGAAAGAGAACAACAGTTAATCAAACCCCTCTTCAATTGTTCACCTGTAAATTTAGGAGCACAGCATCCAAGTAAAGCAAAGTATTTCAGTTTTGTTAAGTTTTCTAAAAAGAACAAAGATGATATTTGTCTATCTGGTACTTTAAGTGAAATTAGATTTCTAGCCTTGAAAATGAAATGACCGATGTCTAAGGACTGAAGACGGTCAGACTCGTCTAATGTGTCAATTAACCTGAAGTTACACCAAAAAGAATCCAACAGAGTGATATGTCGCCAACGACGACAGACGTTGTGAATACCACAAATAACATCAGTAAATTCCAGTTCAAGAAAAATGCACTGTAACACCTCGTCTGGCAGCCTCGCAGTGTAATCAATCTGAAATTCGAAAAATACAAACAAGATTAATTTCCATTCAACACTGGAATGCAAATTTCAGAAAATGGTTAAAAAAGCACACATCACAATGTTTCTAAACAATCAGTTCAGTTCAGTATAAGACCGTTCGCCTTCCCATATGATGTTATTGTGAGATTGCGCCTCGTTTTCAGCTATTCTTTTCTTAAGCCTGAGGATCTCCATTTTGAGATCATGCTCTTCTTTCATGTAGGCCATCTTAACATCATGTTCTTCTTTTGCCATTTTTACAAAAAGTTGTTCAGACGATTCTGTTGTGGGAACATGCTCCTTGGTAGAAATACATTTTCTCTTCCTGTAGTTCAGAAGTGGTAACTCCTGGCGACTTACGTCAGTGCTCTGTCCGGCTGCTAGGTCATCTGAGGAGCGTGACGGCGGCGGAGTGCAGGGAGAGGCTGCTGGACGAGGGGTGGAGCAGGAGGACTCAACATCAGCGCTGAAATATACACAATAAATTGTTAGGATTATGATATGTTGAACATTTTTCATGTATTTTCAAATATTTAAACCTATTGTTATTAAAAGCTTTTGTACGGAGAATTTCAGATTGAGTGAGTATTGGCCTTGAACTTATACTTTTACCAGTCATTTCTCCCCTATAAAATAGCACCATTATAAAAAAATTGGAACATGTGAATCCAAAACCCCACTTACTCTACCTTTAATTCTTATGAAAATTGATAAGAGAAACAGGTAATAATCTCCCTTTTTAAAGCAACAACAGGTCATAGCACGACACACCTTAGATCATGTAATGTTTGTCTCTTATTGGGGCCAAGACCGTATATATTAAGACTCAAATACCAATAGGACAACTACCTTAATATTCTTTAATGACACTAAAGATAGGAATAACAATTACTTGATAAATATTTCACGTTCGCCTGTGTATATCTAGTACATTGGTTTTTTTTTTTATATTGGACATGCTAAAACTCACCCGATAAAGTAGGAAATATGCATAGTAAAAGTATTGCAAGAAAGAATTTATACGGGAAAACGTAACTGTGTAATATAATAATTATTTACCAGATCGTCAAAGCACAGTTTGTTACAGCAGTTTGATTTTCAAATTTTTTTATTAACTTGAAAAAGTTGCATTATGACGAAATATGGACTGAAATTCATAGAGATATCTTGGTTTCAAAATCGTATGAAGTAATAATTTTGTCAGTCAATACTTGTTAAGGGGACGCCATTTGATCTTATTTGACTGTGTACATGGTTGAATTGTGTATTAAATAAAACCCACCTGAATTCGTCCATGTCCTCCTCGTGTACTGTCAGGGGTGCGTCATCATCATATGGGTTGGTAAGTTGTGAAAATTCACTTGGTAGCAGAGAAGTTATTTTATGTGTCAAGTTCGTTACATCCTTTGGGGGAGGACCACCCCCAGTTTTCTTCAATTGCTTTTGGTAGTCACGGATTTCTTTTTTAGCAGACAACTTCATTCTCTTCCACAAGGTTTTTAATTTTTCAGAGGAAATGCCGACCATGTTGCCAAACCGCGCCTGAAAAGCCTCAGTCACCTTGGCCCAGGCTGCTGCTTTTGCTTTCAGTGCGTTAGCGTCACATTTTTTGTCTTCAATTACGTTGACATTATCTTCAACACATTCATATAAAAACGTTTTATGTTCATCTGTGAAGTTCTGATTTCTGTTTGCCATTGCCACTGATATTACTAACCTGTCAGGTTCTCAGAACTTCCTTGCACCTCGTGTAACGTCAACGTCAAATACCACGTTGTTTTTAAAGGGAAGTTATGTCTACGCATGCGTGACGTGAAGAGTTTTGAAATGTTGAATCAAAACTAAAGCGAAACGCATTAAATCCGTTAACCCAGGTCTAAAACGTTGGTTTTGCCAGACTTGCTTTTTGAAATAACGTCTAAGTTAGACTGGGGGTCTAGGTTTTGCCAGACCTGGTTTACTCTTAAACCTGGTCTAAGTTAAACCTCTTTTATTAATTCGGGCCCTAGAGTTTACCATGTTGTAGGGACCTAGAGTTTACCATGTTGTAGGGACCTAGAGTTTACCATGTTGTAGGGACCTAGAGTTTACCATGTTGTAGAGACCTAAAGTTTATCATGTTGTAGAGACCTAGAGTTTACCATGTTGTAGGGACCTAGAGTTTACCATGTTGTAGAGACCTAGAGTTTATCATGTTGTAGGGACCTAGAGTTTACCATGTTGTAGAGACCTAGAGTTGACCATGTTGTAGAGACCTAGAGTTTACCATGTTGTAGAGACCTAGAGTTTACCATGTTGTAGGGATCTAGAGTTTACCATGTTGTAGAGACCTAGAGTTTACCATGTTGTAGAGACCTAGAGTTTACCATGTTGTAGGGATCTAGAGTTTACCATGTTGTAGGGATCTAGAGTTTATCATGTTGTAGAGACCTAGAGTTTACCATGTTGTAGGGATCTAGAGTTTACCATGTTGTAGGGATCTAGAGTTTACCATGTTGTAGGGATCTAGAGTTTATCATGTTGTAGAGACCTAGAGTTTACCATGTTGTAGAGACCTAGAGTTTACCATGTTGTAGAGACCTAAAGTTTATCATGTTGTAGGGATCTAGAGTTTACCATGTTGTAGAGACCTAGAGTTTACCATGTTGTAGGGACCTAGAGTTTACCATGTTGTAGAGACCTAGAGTTTACCATGTTGTAGAGACCTAGAGTTTACCATGTTGTAGGGACCTAGAGTTTATCATGTTGTAGGGATCTAGAGTTTACCATGTTGTAGAGACCTAGAGTTTACCATGTTGTAGAGACCTAGAGTTTACCATGTTGTAGGTATCTAGAGTTTACCATGTTGTAGAGACCTAGAGTTGACCATGTTGTAGAGACCTAGAGTTTACCATGTTGTAGAGACCTAGAGTTTACCATGTTGTAGAGACCTAGAGTTTACCATGTTGTAGAGACCTAGAGTTTACCATGTTGTAGAGACCTAGAGTTTACCATGTTGTAGGGACCTAGAGTTTACCATGTTGTAGAGACCTAGAGTTTATCATGTTGTAGTGATCTAGAGTTTACCATGTTGTAGAGACCTAGAGTTTATCATGTTGTAGGGACCTAGAGTTTACCATGTTGTAGGGACCTAGAGTTGACCATGTTGTAGGGACCTAGAGTTTACCATGTTGTAGGGACCTAGAGTTTATCATGTTGTAGTGATCTAGAGTTTACCATGTTGTAGAGACCTAGAGTTTACCATGTTGTAGGGACCTAGAGTTTATCATGTTGTAGTGATCTAGAGTTTACCATGTTGTAGGGACCTAGAGTTTACCATGTTGTAGGGACCTAGAGTTTATCATGTTGTAGTGATCTAGAGTTTACCATGTTGTAGAGACCTAGAGTTTACCATGTTGTAGAGACCTAGAGTTTACCATGTTGTAGAGACCTAGAGTTGACCATGTTGTAGGGACCTAGAGTTTACCATGTTGTAGGGACCTAGATTTTACCATGTTGTAGAGACCTAGAGTTTACCATGTTGTAGAGACCTAGAGTTTACCATGTTGTAGGGACCTAGAGTTTATCATGTTGTAGGGATCTAGAGTTTACCATGTTGTAGAGACCTAGAGTTTACCATGTTGTAGAGACCTAGAGTTTACCATGTTGTAGGGATCTAGAGTTTACCATGTTGTAGGGACCTAGAGTTTTCCATGTTGTAGAGACCTAGAGTTGACCATGTTGTAGGGATCTAAAGTGTTCCATGTTGTAAAGACCTAGAGTTTACCATGTTGTAGAGACCTAGAGTTTACCATGTTGTAAAGACCTAGAGTTTACCATGTTGTAGGGACCTAGAGTTTACCATGTTGTAGAGACCTAAAGTTTATCATGTTGTAGAGACCTAGAGTTTATCATGTTGTAGGGACCTAGAGTTGACCATGTTGTAGAGACCTAAAGTTTATCATGTTGTAGGGATCTAGAGTTTACCATGTTGTAGGGATCTAGAGTTTACCATGTTGTAGAGACCTAGAGTTGACCATGTTGTAGGGACCTAGAGTTGACCATGTTGTAGGGACCTAGAGTTTACCATGTTGTAGAGATCTAGAGTTTACCATGTTGTAGGGACCTAGAGTTTACCATGTTGTAGAGACCTAAAGTTTATCATGTTGTAGGGATCTAGAGTTTACCATGTTGTAGGGACCTAGAGTTTACCATGTTGTAGGGATCTAGAGTTTACCATGTTGTAGGGATCTAGAGTTTATCATGTTGTAGAGACCTAGAGTTTACCATGTTGTAGAGACCTAGAGTTTTCCATGTTGTAGAGACCTAGAGTTTACCATGTTGTAGGGATCTAGAGTATACCATGTTGTAGGGATCTAGAGTTTACCATGTTGTAGAGACCTAGAGTTTACCATGTTGTAGGGACCTAGATTTTACCATGTTGTAGAGACCTAGAGTTTACCATGTTGTAGAGACCTAGAGTTTACCATGTTGTAGGGACCTAGAGTTTATCATGTTGTAGGGATCTAGAGTTTACCATGTTGTAGAGACCTAGAGTTTATCATGTTGTAGAGACCTAGAGTTTACCATGTTGTAGAGACCTAGAGTTTACCATGTTGTAGGGACCTAGAGTTGACCATGTTGTAGGGACCTAGAGTTTATCATGTTGTAGAGACCTAGAGTTTACCATGTTGTAGGGACCTAGAGTTTACCATGTTGTAAAGACCTAGAGTTTACCATGTTGTAGAGACCTAGAGTTTACCATGTTGTAAAGACCTAGAGTTGACCATGTTGTAGGGATCTAGAGTTTACCATGTTGTAGAGACCTAGAGTTTACCATGTTGTAGAGACCTAGAGTTTACCATGTTGTAGGGACCTAGAGTTTACCATGTTGTAGAGACCTAGAGTTGACCATGTTGTAGGGACCTAGAGTTGACCATGTTGTAGGGACCTAGAGTTTATCATGTTGTAGAGACCTAGAGTTTACCATGTTGTAGGGACCTAGAGTTTACCATGTTGTAAAGACCTAGAGTTTACCATGTTGTAGAGACCTAGAGTTTACCATGTTGTAAAGACCTAGAGTTTACCATGTTGTAGGGACCTAAAGTTGACCATGTTGTAGAGACCTAAAGTTTATCATGTTGTAGAGACCTAGAGTTTACCATGTTGTAGGGACCTAGAGTTTACCATGTTGTAGGGATCTAGAGTTTTCCATGTTGTAAAGACCTAAAGTTTATCAATTTGTAGGGACCTAGAGTTTATCATGTTGTAGGGATCTAGAGTTTACCATGTTGTAGGGATCTAGAGTTTACCATGTTGTAGAGACCTAGAGTTGACCATGTTGTAGGGACCTAGAGTTGACCATGTTGTAGGGACCTAGAGTTTACCATGTTGTAGAGATCTAGAGTTTACCATGTTGTAGGGACCTAGAGTTTACCATGTTGTAGAGACCTAAAGTTTATCATGTTGTAGGGATCTAGAGTTTACCATGTTGTAGGGATCTAGAGTTTACCATGTTGTAGGGACCTAGAGTTGACCATGTTGTAGAGACCTAGAGTTTATCATGTTGTAGAGACCTAGAGTTTACCATGTTGTAGGGACCTAGAGTTGACCATGTTGTAGAGACCTAGAGTTTACCATGTTGTAGGGACCTAGAGTTTACCATGTTGTAGAGACCTAGAGTTTACCATGTTGTAGAGACCTAAAGTTTATCATGTTGTAGGGACCTAGAGTTTACCATGTTGTAGAGACCTAGAGTTTACCATGTTGTAGGGATCTAGAGTTTTCCATGTTGTAAAGACCTAGAGTTTACCATGTTGTAGAGACCTAAAGTTTATCATGTTGTAGGGACCTAGAGTTGACCATGTTGTAGGGACCTAGAGTTTACCATGTTGTAGAGACCTAGAGTTTACCATGTTGTAGGGATCTAGAGTATACCATGTTGTAGGGACCTAGAGTTTACCATGTTGTAGAGACCTAGAGTTTACCATGTTGTAGGGACCTAGAGTTTACCATGTTGTAGAGACCTAGAGTTTACCATGTTGTAGGCACCTAGAGTTGACCATGTTGTAGGGACCTAGAGTTTACCATGTTGTAGAGATCTAGAGTTTACCATGTTGTAGGGATCTAGAGTTTACCATGTTGTAGGGATCTAGAGTTTACCATGTTGTAGAGACCTAGAGTTTACCATGTTGTAGAGACCTAGAGTTTACCATGTTGTAGAGATCTAGAGTTTACCATGTTGTAGGGATCTAGAGTTTATCATGTTGTAGGGATCTAGAGTTTACCATGTTGTAGAGACCTAAAGTTTATCATGTTGTAGGGACCTAGAGTTTATCATGTTGTAGAGACCTAGAGTTTACCATGTTGTAGGGACCTAGAGTTTACCATGTTGTAGAGACCTAGAGTTTACCATGTTGTAGGGACCTAGAGTTTACCATGTTGTAGGGACCTAGAGTTTACCATGTTGTAGAGACCTAGAGTTTACCATGTTGTAGAGACCTAGAGTTTACCATGTTGTAGAGACCTAGAGTTTACCATGTTGTAGAGACCTAGAGTTGACCATGTTGTAGGGATCTAGAGTTTACCATGTTGTAGAGACCTAGAGTTTATCATGTTGTAGGGATCTAGAGTTTATCATGTTGTAGAGACCTAGAGTTTACCATGTTGTAGAGACCTAGAGTTTACCATGTTGTAGAGACCTAGAGTTGACCATGTTGTAGGGACCTAGAGTTTACCATGTTGTAAAGACCTAGAGTTTACCATGTTGTAGAGACCTAGAGTTGACCATGTTGTAGGGACCTAGAGTTTACCATGTTGTAGAGACCTAGAGTTTACCATGTTGTAGAGACCTAGAGTTGACCATGTTGTAGGGACCTAGAGTTTACCATGTTGTAAAGACCTAGAGTTTACCATGTTGTAGAGACCTAGAGTTTACCATGTTGTAGAGACCTAGAGTTTACCATGTTGTAGAGACCTAAAGTTTATCATGTTGTAGGGATCTAGAGTTTACCATGTTGTAGGGATCTAGAGTTTACCATGTTGTAGGGATCTAGAGTTTACCATGTTGTAGAGACCTAGAGTTTACCATGTTGTAGGGACCTAGAGTTTACCATGTTGTAGAGACCTAGAGTTTATCATGTTGTAGGGATCTAGAGTTTACCATGTTGTAGGGACCTAGAGTTTACCATGTTGTAGAGACCTAAAGTTTATCATGTTGTAGGGACCTAGAGTTTACCATGTTGTAGAGACCTAGAGTTTATCATGTTGTAGGGATCTAGAGTTTACCATGTTGTAGGGACCTAGAGTTTACCATGTTGTAGAGACCTAGAGTTGACCATGTTGTAGGGACCTAGAGTTTACCATGTTGTAGAGACCTAGAGTTTACCATGTTGTAGAGACCTAGAGTTTACCATGTTGTAGAGACCTAGAGTTTACCATGTTGTAGAGACCTAGAGTTTACCATGTTGTAGGGACCTAGAGTTTACCATGTTGTAGAGACCTAAAGTTTATCATGTTGTAGGGACCTAGAGTTTATCATGTTGTAGAGATCTAGAGTTGACCATGTTGTAGAGACCTAGAGTTGACCATGTTGTAGGGACCTAGAGTTTACCATGTTGTAGAGACCTAGAGTTTATCATGTTGTAGTGATCTAGAGTTTATCATGTTGTAGAGATCTAGAGTTGACCATGTTGTAGAGACCTAGAGTTGACCATGTTGTAGGGACCTAGAGTTTACCATGTTGTAGGGATCTAGAGTTTACCATGTTGTAGAGACCTAGAGTTTATCATGTTGTAGAGACCTAGAGTTTACCATGTTGTAGAGACCTAAAGTTTATCATGTTGTAGAGACCTAAAGTTTATCATGTTGTAGGGACCTAGAGTTTACCATGTTGTAGAGACCTAGAGTTGACCATGTTGTAGGGACCTAGAGTTTACCATGTTGTAGAGACCTAGAGTTTACCATGTTGTAGGGACCTAGAGTTGACCATGTTGTAGGGACCTAGAGTTGACCATGTTGTAGGGACCTAGAGTTTACCATGTTGTAGAGACCTAGAGTTTACCATGTTGTAGGGACCTAGAGTTTACCATGTTGTAGAGACCTAGAGTTTATCATGTTGTAGAGACCTAGAGTTTACCATGTTGTAGAGACCTAGAGTTTATCATGTTGTAGGGATCTAGAGTTTACCATGTTGTAGAGACCTAGAGTTTACCATGTTGTAGGGATCTAGAGTATACCATGTTGTAGGGATCTAGAGTTTACCATGTTGTAGAGATCTAGAGTTTACCATGTTGTAGGGATCTAGAGTTTACCATGTTGTAGGGATCTAGAGTTTACCATGTTGTAGGGATCTAGAGTTTACCATGTTGTAGAGACCTAGAGTTTACCATGTTGTAGAGACCTAGAGTTTACCATGTTGTAGGGATCTAGAGTTTTCCATGTTGTAAAGACCTAGAGTTTACCATGTTGTAGAGACCTAGAGTTTACCATGTTGTAAAGACCTAGAGTTTACCATGTTGTAGGGACCTAGAGTTTACCATGTTGTAGAGACCTAAAGTTTATCATGTTGTAGGGACCTAGAGTTTACCATGTTGTAGAGACCTAGAGTTTACCATGTTGTAGAGACCTAGAGTTTACCATGTTGTAGGGACCTAGAGTTTACCATGTTGTAGGGACCTAGAGTTGACCATGTTGTAGGGACCTAGAGTTTACCATGTTGTAGAGACCTAAAGTTTATCATGTTGTAGGGATCTAGAGTTTACCATGTTGTAGAGACCTAGAGTTGACCATGTTGTAGAGACCTAGAGTTTACCATGTTGTAGAGACCTAGAGTTTACCATGTTGTAGGGATCTAGAGTTTACCATGTTGTAGAGACCTAGAGTTTACCATGTTGTAGAGACCTAAAGTTTACCATGTTGTAGAGACCTAGAGTTTACCATGTTGTAGAGACCTAGAGTTGACCATGTTGTAGGGACCTAGAGTTTACCATGTTGTAGAGACCTAAAGTTTATCATGTTGTAGGGATCTAGAGTTTACCATGTTGTAGGGACCTAGAGTTTACCATGTTGTAGGGACCTAGAGTTGACCATGTTGTAGGGACCTAGAGTTTACCATGTTGTAGAGACCTAGAGTTTACCATGTTGTAGGGACCTAGAGTTTACCATGTTGTAGAGACCTAAAGTTTATCATGTTGTAGGGATCTAGAGTTTACCATGTTGTAGGGATCTAGAGTTTACCATGTTGTAGGGATCTAGAGTTTACCATGTTGTAGAGACCTAGAGTTTACCATGTTGTAGGGACCTAGAGTTTACCATGTTGTAGAGACCTAGAGTTTATCATGTTGTAGGGATCTAGAGTTTACCATGTTGTAGAGACCTAGAGTTTACCATGTTGTAGGGACCTAGAGTTTATCATGTTGTAGGGACCTAGAGTTTACCATGTTGTAGAGACCTAGAGTTGACCATGTTGTAGGGACCTAGAGTTGACCATGTTGTAGGGACCTAGAGTTTACCATGTTGTAGAGACCTAGAGTTTACCATGTTGTAGAGACCTAGAGTTGACCATGTTGTAGAGACCTAGAGTTGACCATGTTGTAGAGACCTAGAGTTTATCATGTTGTAGAGACCTAGAGTTTACCATGTTGTAGAGACCTAGAGTTTACCATGTTGTAGAGACCTAGAGTTTACCATGTTGTAGAGACCTAGAGTTTTCCATGTTGTGAAGACCTAGAGTTTATCATGTTGTAGGGACCTAGAGTTTACCATGTTGTAGAGACCTAGAGTTTACCATGTTGTAGAGACCTAGAGTTGACCATGTTGTAGAGACCTAGAGTTGACCATGTTGTAGAGACCTAGAGTTTATCATGTTGTAGAGACCTAGAGTTTACCATGTTGTAGAGACCTAGAGTTTACCATGTTGTAGAGACCTAGAGTTTACCATGTTGTAGAGACCTAGAGTTTTCCATGTTGTAAAGACCTAGAGTTTATCATGTTGTAGGGATCTAGAGTTGACCATGTTGTAGAGACCTAGAGTTTACCATGTTGTAGGGACCTAGAGTTTACCATGTTGTAGAGACCTAGAGTTTACCATGTTGTAGAGACCTAGAGTTTACCATGTTGTAGGGACCTAGAGTTTACCATGTTGTAGAGACCTAGAGTTTACCATGTTGTAGAGACCTAGAGTTTATCATGTTGTAGGGATCTAGAGTTTACCATGTTGTAGAGACCTAGAGTTTACCATGTTGTAGGGACCTAGAGTTTACCATGTTGTAGGGACCTAGAGTTTACCATGTTGTAGAGACCTAGAGTTGACCATGTTGTAGGGACCTAGAGTTTACCATGTTGTAGGGATCTAGAGTTTACCATGTTGTAGAGACCTAGAGTTTACCATGTTGTAGGGACCTAGAGTTTACCATGTTGTAGGGACCTAGAGTTGACCATGTTGTAGGGACCTAGAGTTTACCATGTTGTAGGGACCTAGAGTTTACCATGTTGTAGAGACCTAAAGTTTATCATGTTGTAGGGACCTAGAGTTTACCATGTTGTAGAGACCTAAAGTTTATCATGTTGTAGGGATCTAGAGTTTATCATGTTGTAGAGACCTAGAGTTTACCATGTTGTAGGGACCTAGAGTTTACCATGTTGTAGGGATCTAGAGTTTATCATGTTGTAGGGACCTAGAGTAATTGTGTCTAGGTGTGCAACTGTGGCAGTGTTGGAATTGTATATATATTTATTTATGGCAGTTAAGACAGTTGTGACTTGGACTAACGTCCTCGTGCTTTAACTATATAATTTAGGGCAAAACTATACTTTATTACAAAACACATTGGGGCACAGCTAACTCTTTTCTAAGATGCCAAATGATCAGATACCGGTAACATTCTGCTTCCAACAATTTTGAGAAAAACATATTGTTTACATTCTGTTTATTAATAGTCCATGAACAGGGCCAACGGACGGCTATTCCTACGGTAAGACTCACCCCCTAAGATCACGTGACTAACATTCCAAAAAGAATTGTGGGTGGAGCTTTATCCAGTTTAAGCGTGATGGTGGAACGTAATTTGTCTAATTCAAAAATTTGTTGCTATCATAAAAGTTGATGTTCATTGTCCCACAGTTAGGTTTAACCGACTGCAGAAGTTGCAAACCATGGAAAGGAGTTCACGCTTTATTGATTGCGTGTAAGAGTCAGACGGCTGAGGCGAATCGACGTTACGTTACCATGGGCACATTTTATCACAAGGGAGCGGGAACGCCATTCGATTGTTACGTCATCCAAAAAACTATACCTATATTGTCTGATAAAGTACTTTTTTTTCGATTGTTCTAACCGCTAGGCATCTTAGAATTATGTATTGTAGGTTGTTTCTTTGAACTTGTGCCTTGGAAGTTCTGGATGATATATATTCTTACTAATGATGTTAGTTTCCATTGTGTGTTATTGTATTGTGTATTGTATATATCATGTTTTAGTCATATATCTTTATGCTTTAGATAATGGAAGGCTATAATTGTGCATTGGCCAATGTAATCAATTGGTCTGGATTTTATATTCTCTTATGCATCAATGTTATTTATATCTTAAACATCATAACTTAAATAATGCATGTTACCTAATTTATCATAAACTATTCATTAAAGGTAAATGTGTGGGCGTTTGAGGTTATTGATTTTTCAAATGAATGCTAACTTATGAGATAGGGTTTACATTTGTTTCAATTATTTGTTTTTAGATAACCATGTGACCATGACCATACACTGACTTGTGTCGATTTTGACCCTGCTGTCAGGCAGCGCTGAGTTTCGTGGTTTAATGTATCTAATATGTTTCATATGTATTTCATGTATTTTGTATCATTACAAAGTATCCTGTATGTTTACATTTGTGATGTGAATGAGATCTAGCTTTGTGTAATTATTTTAAGTATCAGGTTGCATTCTATATGTGTATGTTACACATACAGAGGTGAGTACTTTCTTTTGACTGGCAGTTTACGATCTGTTTCCCTGACCGAGACACGGCATATATCAACTTTACACAGACTGTATCTCACTATTTCTCCTGAAATCAAACAGTGTTTACACGGCATATATCAACTTTACACAGACCGTATCTCTCTATTTCTCGTGAAATCAAACAGTGTTTACACGGCATATATCAACTTTACACAGACTGTATCTCTCTATTTCTCGTGAAATCAAACAGTGTTTACACGACATATATCAACTTTACACAGATTGTATCTCTCTATTTCTCCTAAAATCAAACAGTGTTTACACGACATATATCAACTTTACACAGACTGTATCTCTCTATTTCTCCTGAAATCAAACAGTGTTTACACGGCATATATCAAGTTTACACAGACTGTATCTCTCTATTTCTTGTGTAATCAAACATTGTTTACACGACATATATCAACTTTACACAGACTGTATCTCTCTATTTCTCGTGTAATCAAACAGTGTTTAAACGGCATATATCAATTTTACACAGACTGTATCTCTCTATTTCTTGTGTAATCAAACATTGTTTACACGGCATATATCAACTTTACACAGACTGTATCTCTCTATTTCTCCTGAAATCAAACAGTGTTTATACGACATATATCAACTTTACACAGACTGTATCTCTCTATTTCTCCTGAAATCAAACAGTGTTTACACGACATATATCAACTTTACACAGACTGTATCTCTCTATTTCTCCTAAAATCAAACAGTGTTTACACGGCATATATCAACTTAACACAGACTGTATCTCTCTATTTCTCGTGAAATCAAACAGTGTTTACACGACATATATCAACTTTACACAGACTGTATCTCTCTATTTCTCGTGTAATCAAACAGTGTTTAAACGGCATATATCAATTTTACACAGACTGTATCTCTCTATTTCTTGTGTAATCAAACATTGTTTACACGGCATATATCAACTTTACACAGACTGTATCTCTCTATTTCTCCTGCAATCAAACAGTGTTTATACGACATATATCAACTTTACACAGACTGTATCTCTCTATTTCTCCTGAAATCAAACATTGTTTACACGGCATATATCAACTTAAAACAGACTGTATCTCTCTATTTCTCGTGAAATCAAACAGTGTTTACACGACATATATCAACTTTACACAGACTGTATCTCTCTATTTCACCTGAAATCAAACAGTGTTTACACGACATATATCAACTTTACACAGACTGTATCTCTCTATTTCTCCTAAAATCAAACAGTGTTTACACGGCATATATCAACTTTACACAGACTGTATCTCTCTATTTCTCGTGGAATCAAGCAGTGTTTACACGACATATATCAACTTTACACAGACTGTATCTCTCTATTTCTCCTGAAATCAAACAGTGTTTACACGACATATATCAACTTTACACAGACTGTATCTCTCTATTTCTCCTAAAATCAAACAGTGTTTACACGGCATATATCAACTTAACACAGACTGTATCTCTCTATTTCTCCTGAAATCAAACAGTGTTTACACGGCATATATCAACTTTACACAGACTGTATCTCTCTATTTCTCGTGAAATCAAACAGTGTTTACACGGCATATATAAACTTTACACAGACCGTATCTCTCTATTTCTCGTGAAATCAAACAGTGTTTACACGACATATATCAACTTTACACAGACTGTATCTCTCTATTTCTCGTGAAATCAAACAGTGTTTACACGACATATATCAACTTTACACAGACTGTATCTCTCTATTTCTCCTGAAATCAAACAGTGTTTACACGGCATATATCAACTTTACACAGACTGTATCTCTCTATTTCTCCTGAAATCAAACAGTGTTTACACGACATATATCAACTTTACACAGACTGTATCTCTCTATTTCTCGTGGAATCAAACAGTGTTTACACGACATATATCAACTTTACACAGACTGTATCTCTCTATTTCTCGTGGAATCAAACAGTTTTTACACGGCATTTATCAACTTAACACAGACTGTATCTCTCTATTTCTCCTGAAATCAAACAGTGTTTACACGGCATATATCAACTTTACACAGACTGTATCTCTATTTCTCGTGAAATCAAACAGTGTTTACACGACATATATCAACTTTACACAGACTGTATCTCTCTATTTCTTGTGAAATCAAACAGTGTTTACACGACATATATCAACTTTACACAGACTGTATCTCTCTATTTCTCCTGAAATCAAACAGTGTTTACACGGCATATATCAACTTTACACAGACTGTATCTCTCTATTTCTCCTAAAATCAAACAGTGTTTACACGGCATATATCAACTTTACACAGACTGTATCTTTCTATTTCTCGTGAAATCAAACAGTGTTTACACGGCATATATCAACTTTACACAGACCGTATCTCTCTATTTCTCGTGAAATCAAACAGTGTTTACACGACATATATCAACTTTACACAGACTGTATCTCTCTATTTCTCGTGAAATCAAACAGTGTTTACACGACATATATCAACTTTACACAGACTGTATCTCTCTATTTCTCGTGGAATCAAACAGTGTTTTCACGACATATATCAACTTTACACAGACTGTATCTCTCTATTTCTCGTGAAATCAAACAGTGTTTTCAAAGCATATATCAACTTTACACAGACCGTATCTCTCTATTTCTCGTGAAATCAAACAGTGTTTACACGACATATATCAACTTTACACAGTCTGTATCTCTCTATTTCTCGTGAAATCAAACAGTGTTTTCACGACATATATCAATTTTACACAGACTGTATCTCTCTATTTCTCGTGAAGTCAAACAGTGTTTACACGACATATATCAACTTTACACAGACTGTATCTCTCTATTTCTCGTGAAGTCAAACAGTGTTTACACGGCATATATCAACTTTACACAGACTATATCTCTCTATGTCTCGTGAATTCAAACAGTGTTTACACGGCATTATTATGTCCTGACAGGCCCGCATATAGTCACGCTGTAACCTGAATCACCTCTCAATGTATACTGGTTTGCTATTCATAGCATTTCGAGATATCCTTTTACCATTATAGTTCGTTTGTCGTGAAAACGTACCGATGAATTTCAAGTTGAACAGAAAAATACGATGATGTGAAAATTGCTAACCCACTTTCAGAATGTTCTTTAACTTAGGAAAAAAGTTGTTTAACACACGATCATAGTTTAGAGTGGTTGTTATTGGTTTGTATGACAAGGGGATATGCACTGTGTTTGGAAGAGTTCACAAAATACCGTAGTCTCTATATTACCTTGACCATCGCAATACTGATTGAAGAGAGGAATTATAGGCATAAGATTCCGAGTTCGTTACATACACATTCTACCATACAATAACATATCTCTTACTGAATTTAATAAACCCTTTTAGACTTAAAAATGAGTGAAATTTTGTCATTGGCTCAAACGATAAACCAGTTTTTTTAGTAAATACAGCCAAATAAAAATCTCCCAAGAAAGGGGTCATCTCAAAGCCTAGAAAGCTTAGCATCTAGTCGGATGTCAAAGCGAATGAGTATGAAACCGTATTATGAATTACTTTCAATTAATATTTGCATCAATTTATTTAGAGGAGAAGGATATTTATGGATTATCAACTTCTTATTTAATTGAGACTGCGATAATATATGCAAACAGGACATGCGTTGATGCTAATTAATATAATCAATAATTAATCCATATGTTATGGTCCAAGTAGAACATGTATGTCTAATGACACATGGGCGAGTACCAGTCATACTGCACATCAGACGTTAACAGCAAAAACCTCACACTATCAGGATTGAGACATGGTGCCGTAGTTGACATCTCACAATATGGAATTGTCGATACAACGTACATTGTAAAAGCTCATTAAGCAACATGAAAACAATTAATTCAAACCCAGTCTACTATGAAGACAAACTATTGCTTGTACTCTAAACCCCTATGAAATGCGTGGAGTCAGGATGAAGTGGAGTCAGGATGAATTTCAGAGATAAAAGACGGAGTTTTAAGAGAAGTCATGCATAAACCTCTAGACATTTATAGGCTCAAATTATGAGTAAATATTTTGAAACCGTCCCTATATGTGTCTTAAAGTTTTTATGAATACCGCCCCTTGGTGTTTAGGACACAGTGCATACCCCCTTGCCATACAAATCAGTAATAGCGAATTCAAACGATGATCGTTTCTTAAACAACTTTTCTCTTAAGTTAAAGAAAATTCTGAATATTAAATGCCTATTTTGCGATGTAAAACTATGAGGGTTTATAATTTATAATTTAGGTATTAGATATCCGTATTGTTATCCATTCCGAATTAGTGAAAAATATTTCAAAATTGGAATTATGAAAACTGGTGTATTTTTCACTTGACAAACTAATGGAATATTAATAATAAAACATCCAATATCCCTAATTGATTTTGTACAGGAAGGATACTTCTTACAAACTGTTCCAGAGGCGGGATGCAGTAGACGCTGTCTGCTTGTGTGTTATCAAGACTCAAAAAATATAATTTAACTACAAATATCCCTGATGAAAAGTCGTAGAACTTATTGAACAGCGATTTGGAGCATAAAACCCGATGTAACAAGGCATGATCTCATAATGATGGACGGGTTTTGCGTCAGAGTCCTACTGAAGCTTTTATAATTTAGGCCCCGTGTACATGCACCATTTGACCCCGGGTGGAAAATATCCCCTTGGCCAAATATGCCACAAGGAGGCATATTTAGTCATGTAAACGGTACACACAGGGGGTATGAGGTGTAAACGGTACACACAGGGGGTATGAGGTGTAAACGGTACACACAGGGGTATGAGATGTAAACGGTACACACAGGGGGTATGAGGTGTAAACGGTACACACAGGGGGTATGAGATGTAAACGGTACACATAGGGGGTATGAGGTGTAAACGGTACACACAGGGGGTATGAGGTGTAAACGGTACACACAGGGGGCATGAGACGTAAACGGTACACACAGGGGGTATGAGGTGTAAACGATACACACAGGGGGTATGAGATGTAAACGGTACACACAGGGGGTATGAGATGTAAACGGTACACACAGGGGGTATGAGATGTAAACGGTACACACAGGGGGTATGAGATGGAAACGGTACACACAGGGGGTATGAGATGTAAACGGTACACACAGGAGGTATGATATGTAAACGGTACACACAGGGGGTATGGGTGTAAACGGTACACACAGGGGGTATGAGATGTAAACGGTACACACAGGGGGTATGAGATGTAAACGGTACACACAGGGGGCATGAGACGTAAACGGTACACACAGGGGGTATGAGGTGTAAACGGTACACACAGGGGGTATGAGGTGTAAACGGTACACACAGGGGGTATGAGGTGTAAACGGTACACACAGGGGGTATGAGATGTAAACGGTTCACACAGGGGGTATGAGGTGTAAACGGTACACACAGGGGGTATGAGATGTAAACGGTTCACACAGGGGGTATGAGATGTAAACGGTACACACAGGGGGCATGAGATGTAAACGGTACACACAGGGGGTATGAGATGTAAACGGTACACACAGGGGGTATGAGATGTAAACGGTACACACAGGGGGTATGAGATGTAAACGGTACACACAGGGGGTATGAGATGTAAACGGTACACACAGGGGGCATGAGACGTAAACGGTACACACAGGGGGTATGAGATGTAAACGGTACACACAGGAGGTATGAGGTGTAAACGGTACACACAGGGGGTATGAGGTGTAAACGGTACACACAGGGGGTATGAGATGTAAACGGTACACACAGGGGGTATGAGATGTAAACGGTACACACAGGGGGTATGAGATGTAAACGGTACACACAGGGGGTATGAGATGTAAACGATACACACAGGGGGTATGAGGTGTAAACGGTACACACAGGAGGTATGATATGTAAACGGTACACACAGGGGGTATGGGTGTAAACGGTACACACAGGGGGTATGAGATGTAAACGGTACACACAGGGGGTATGAGATGTAAACGGTACACACAGGGGGTATGAGATGTAAACGGTACACACAGGGGGTATGAGATGTAAACGGTACACACAGGGGGTATGAGATGTAAACGGTACACACAGGGGGTATGAGGTGTAAACGATACGCACAGGGGGTATGAGATGTAAACGGTACACACAGGGGGTATGATATGTAAACGGTACACACAGGGGGTATGAGATGTAAACGGTACACACAGGGGGTATGAGATGTAAACGGTACACACAGGGGGTATGAGATGTAAACGGTACACACAGGGGGTATGATATGTAAACGGTACACACAGGGGGTATGAGGTGTAAACGGTACACACAGGGGGTATGAGGTGTAAACGATACACACAGGGGGTATGAGATGTAAACGGTACACACAGGGGGTATGAGATGTAAACGATACACACAGGGGGTATGAGACGTAAACGGTACACACAGGGGGTATGAGATGTAAACGGTACACACAGGGGGTATGAGGTGTAAACGGTACACACAGGGGGTATGAGGTGTAAACGATACACACAGGGCCGGGGGTATGAGATGTAAACGGTACACACAGGGGGTATGAGATGTAAACGGTACACACAGGGGGTATGAGATGGAAACGGTACACACAGGGGGTATGAGATGTAAACGGTACACACAGGGGGTATGAGATGTAAACGGTACACACAGGGGGCATGAGACGTAAACGGTACACACAGGGGGTATGAGATGTAAACGGTACACACAGGGGGTATGAGATGTAAACGGTACACACAGGGGGTATGAGATGTAAACGGTACACACAGGGGGTATGAGATGTAAACGGTACACACAGGGGGTATGAGATGTAAACGGTACACACAGGGGGTATGAGATGTAAACGGTACACACAGGGGGTATGATATGTAAACGGTACACACAGGGGGTATGAGATGTAAACGGTACACACAGGGGGTATGATATGTAAACGGTACACACAGGGGGTATGAGATGTAAACGATACACACAGGGGGTATGAGATGTAAACGGTACACACAGGGGGTATGAGATGTAAACGGTACACACAGGGGGTATGATATGTAAACGGTACACACAGGGGGTATGAGGTGTAAACGGTACACACAGGGGGTATGAGGTGTAAACGATACACACAGGGGGTATGAGATGTAAACGGTACACACAGGGGGTATGAGATGTAAACGGTACACACAGGGGGTATGAGATGTAAACGATACACACAGGGGGTATGAGACGTAAACGGTACACACAGGGGGTATGAGATGTAAACGGTACACACAGGGGGTATGAGGTGTAAACGGTACACACAGGGGGTATGAGGTGTAAACGATACACACAGGGGGTATGAGATGTAAACGGTACACACAGGGGGTATGAGATGTAAACGGTACACACAGGGGGTATGAGGTGTAAACGGTACACACAGGGGGTATGAGGTGTAAACGATACACACAGGGGGTATGAGGTGTAAACGATACACACAGGGGGTATGAGATGTAAACGGTACACACAGGGGGTATGAGATGTAAACGGTACACACAGGGGGTATGAGATGTAAACGATACACACAGGGGGTATGAGACGTAAACGGTACACACAGGGGGTATGAGACGTAAACGGTACACACAGGGGGTATGAGATGTAAACGGTACACACAGGGGGTATGAGATGTAAACGGTTCACACAGGGGGTATGAGATGTAAACGATACACACAGGGGGTATGAGACGTAAACGGTACACACAGGGGGTATGAGATGTAAACGGTACACACAGGGGGTATGAGATGTAAACGGTACACACAGGGGGTATGAGATGTAAACGGTACACACAGGGGGTATGAGATGTAAACGGTTCACACAGGGGGTATGAGATGTAAACGGTACACACAGGGGGTATGAGATGTAAACGGTACACACAGGGGGTATGAGATGTAAACGATACACACAGGGGGTATGAGATGTAAACGGTACACACAGGGGGTATGATATGTAAACGATACACACAGGGGGTATGAGATGTAAACGATACACACAGGGGGTATGAGATGTAAACGGTACACACAGGGGGTATGAGACGTAAACGGTACACACAGGGGGTATGAGATGTAAACGGTACACACAGGGGGTATGAGATGTAAACGGTACACACAGGGGGTATGAGATGTAAACGGTACACACAGGGGGTATGAGACGTAAACGGTACACACAGGGGGTATGAGATGTAAACGGTACACACAGGGGGTATGAGATGTAAACGATACACACAGGGGGTATGAGACGTAAACGGTACACACAGGGGGTATGAGATGTAAACGGTACACACAGGGGGTATGAGATGTAAACGGTACACACAGGGGGTATGAGATGTAAACGGTACACACAGGGGGTATGAGATGTAAACGGTACACACAGGGGGTATGAGATGTAAACGGTACACACAGGGGGTATGAGATGTAAACGGTACACACAGGGGGTATGATATGTAAACGGTACACACAGGGGGTATGAGATGTAAACGGTACACACAGGGGGTATGAGATGTAAACGGTACACACAGGGGGCATGAGACGTAAACGGTACACACAGGGGGTATGAGATGTAAACGGTACACACAGGGGGTATGAGATGTAAACGGTACACACAGGGGGTATGAGATGTAAACGGTACACACAGGGGGTATGAGATGTAAACGGTACACACAGGGGGTATGAGATGTAAACGGTACACACAGGGGGTATGAGATGTAAACGGTACACACAGGGGGTATGATATGTAAACGGTACACACAGGGGGTATGAGATGTAAACGGTACACACAGGGGGTATGAGGTGTAAACGATACACACAGGGGGTATGAGATGTAAACGGTACACACAGGGGGTATGAGATGTAAACGGTACACACAGGGGGTATGATATGTAAACGGTACACACAGGGGGTATGAGGTGTAAACGGTACACACAGGGGGTATGAGGTGTAAACGATACACACAGGGGGTATGAGATGTAAACGGTACACACAGGGGGTATGAGATGTAAACGGTACACACAGGGGGTATGAGATGTAAACGATACACACAGGGGGTATGAGACGTAAACGGTACACACAGGGGGTATGAGATGTAAACGGTACACACAGGGGGTATGAGGTGTAAACGGTACACACAGGGGGTATGAGGTGTAAACGATACACACAGGGGGTATGAGATGTAAACGGTACACACAGGGGGTATGAGATGTAAACGGTACACACAGGGGGTATGATATGTAAACGGTACACACAGGGGGTATGAGGTGTAAACGGTACACACAGGGGGTATGAGGTGTAAACGATACACACAGGGGGTATGAGATGTAAACGGTACACACAGGGGGTATGAGATGTAAACGGTACACACAGGGGGTATGAGATGTAAACGATACACACAGGGGGTATGAGACGTAAACGGTACACACAGGGGGTATGAGACGTAAACGGTACACACAGGGGGTATGAGATGTAAACGGTACACACAGGGGGTATGAGATGTAAACGGTTCACACAGGGGGTATGAGATGTAAACGATACACACAGGGGGTATGAGACGTAAACGGTACACACAGGGGGTATGAGATGTAAACGGTACACACAGGGGGTATGAGATGTAAACGGTACACACAGGGAGTATGAGATGTAAACGGTACACACAGGGGGTATGAGATGTAAACGGTTCACACAGGGGGTATGAGATGTAAACGGTACACACAGGGGGTATGAGATGTAAACGGTACACACAGGGGGTATGAGATGTAAACGATACACACAGGGGGTATGAGATGTAAACGGTACACACAGGGGGTATGATATGTAAACGATACACACAGGGGGTATGAGATGTAAACGATACACACAGGGGGTATGAGATGTAAACGGTACACACAGGGGGTATGAGATGTAAACGGTACACACAGGGGGTATGAGATGTAAACGATACACACAGGGGGTATGAGATGTAAACGGTACACACAGGGGGTATGAGATGTAAACGGTACACACAGGGGGTATGAGACGTAAACGGTACACACAGGGGGTATGAGATGTAAACGGTACACACAGGGGGTATGAGATGTAAACGATACACACAGGGGGTATGAGACGTAAACGGTACACACAGGGGGTATGAGATGTAAACGGTACACACAGGGGGTATGAGATGTAAACGGTACACACAGGGGGTATGAGATGTAAACGGTACACACAGGGGGTATGAGATGTAAACGGTACACACAGGGGGTATGAGATGTAAACGGTACACACAGGGGGTATGAGATGTAAACGGTACACACAGGGGGTATGATATGTAAACGGTACACACAGGGGGTATGAGATGTAAACGGTACACACAGGGGGTATGAGATGTAAACGGTACACACAGGGGGTATGATATGTAAACGGTACACACAGGGGGTATGAGGTGTAAACGGTACACACAGGGGGTATGAGGTGTAAACGATACACACAGGGGGTATGAGATGTAAACGGTACACACAGGGGGTATGAGATGTAAACGATACACACAGGGGGTATGAGATGTAAACGGTACACACAGGGGGTATGAGATGTAAACGGTACACACAGGGGGTATGAGGTGTAAACGGTACACACAGGGGGTATGAGGTGTAAACGATACACACAGGGGGTATGAGATGTAAACGGTACACACAGGGGGTATGAGATGTAAACGGTACACACAGGGGGTATGAGGTGTAAACGATACACACAGGGGGTATGAGATGTAAACGGTACACACAGGGGGTATGAGATGTAAACGGTACACACAGGGGGTATGAGACGTAAACGGTACACACAGGGGGTATGAGGTGTAAACGGTACACACAGGGGGTATGAGGTGTAAACGATACACACAGGGGGTATGAGATGTAAACGGTACACACAGGGGGTATGAGATGTAAACGGTACACACAGGGGGTATGAGATGTAAACGATACACACAGGGGGCATGAGACGTAAACGGTACACACAGGGGGTATGAGATGTAAACGGTACACACAGGGGGTATGAGATGTAAACGGTACACACAGGGGGTATGAGATGTAAACGGTACACACAGGGGGTATGAGATGTAAACGGTACACACAGGGGGTATGAGATGGAAACGGTACACACAGGGGGTATGAGATGTAAACGGTACACACAGGGGGTATGAGATGTAAACGGTACACACAGGGGGTATGAGATGTAAACGGTACACACAGGGGGTATGAGATGTAAACGGTACACACAGGGGGTATGAGGTGTAAACGATACACACAGGGGGTATGAGATGTAAACGGTACACACAGGGGGTATGAGATGTAAACGATACACACAGGGGGTATGAGATGTAAACGGTACACACAGGGGGTATGAGATGTAAACGGTACACACAGGGGGTATGAGACGTAAACGGTACACACAGGGGGTATGAGATGTAAACGGTACACACAGGGGGTATGAGATGTAAACGATACACACAGGGGGTATGAGACGTAAACGGTACACACAGGGGGTATGAGATGTAAACGGTACACACAGGGGGTATGAGATGTAAACGGTACACACAGGGGGTATGAGATGTAAACGGTACACACAGGGGGTATGAGATGTAAACGGTACACACAGGGGGTATGAGATGTAAACGGTACACACAGGGGGTATGAGATGTAAACGGTACACACAGGGGGTATGATATGTAAACGGTACACACAGGGGGTATGAGATGTAAACGGTACACACAGGGGGTATGAGATGTAAACGGTACACACAGGGGGTATGATATGTAAACGGTACACACAGGGGGTATGAGGTGTAAACGGTACACACAGGGGGTATGAGGTGTAAACGATACACACAGGGGGTATGAGATGTAAACGGTACACACAGGGGGTATGAGATGTAAACGATACACACAGGGGGTATGAGACGTAAACGGTACACACAGGGGGTATGAGATGTAAACGGTACACACAGGGGGTATGAGGTGTAAACGGTACACACAGGGGGTATGAGGTGTAAACGATACACACAGGGGGTATGAGATGTAAACGGTACACACAGGGGGTATGAGATGTAAACGGTACACACAGGGGGTATGAGGTGTAAACGATACACACAGGGGGTATGAGATGTAAACGGTACACACAGGGGGTATGAGATGTAAACGGTACACACAGGGGGTATGAGACGTAAACGGTACACACAGGGGGTATGAGGTGTAAACGGTACACACAGGGGGTATGAGGTGTAAACGATACACACAGGGGGTATGAGATGTAAACGGTACACACAGGGGGTATGAGATGTAAACGGTACACACAGGGGGTATGAGATGTAAACGATACACACAGGGGGCATGAGACGTAAACGGTACACACAGGGGGTATGAGATGTAAACGGTACACACAGGGGGTATGAGATGTAAACGGTACACACAGGGGGTATGAGATGTAAACGGTACACACAGGGGGTATGAGATGTAAACGGTACACACAGGGGGTATGAGATGGAAACGGTACACACAGGGGGTATGAGATGTAAACGGTACACACAGGGGGTATGAGATGTAAACGGTACACACAGGGGGTATGAGATGTAAACGGTACACACAGGGGGTATGAGATGTAAACGGTACACACAGGGGGTATGAGGTGTAAACGATACACACAGGGGGTATGAGATGTAAACGGTACACACAGGGGGTATGAGATGTAAACGGTACACACAGGGGGTATGAGATGTAAACGGTACACACAGGGGGTATGATATGTAAACGGTACACACAGGGGGTATGAGGTGTAAACGGTACACACAGGGGGTATGAGGTGTAAACGATACACACAGGGGGTATGAGATGTATACGGTACACACAGGGGGTATGAGATGTAAACGATACACACAGGGGGTATGAGACGTAAATGGTACACACAGGGGGTATGAGATGTAAACGGTACACACAGGGGGTATGAGGTGTAAACGGTACACACAGGGGGTATGAGGTGTAAACGGTACACACAGGGGGCATGAAACGTAAACGGTACACACAGGGGGTATGAGGTGTAAACGATACGCACAGTGCGTATGAGATGGAAACGGTACACACAGGGGGTATGAGATGTAAACGGTACACACAGGGGGTATGAGGTGTAAACGATACACACAGGGGGTATGAGATGTAAACGGTACACACAGGGGGTATGAGATGTAAACGGTACACACAGGGGGTATGAGATGGAAACGGTACACACAGGGGGTATGAGATGTAAACGGTACACACAGGGGGTATGAGATGTAAACGGTACACACAGGGGGTATGAGGTGTAAACGATACGCACAGTGCGTATGAGATGGAAACGATACACACAGGGGGTATGAGATGTAAACGGTACACACAGGGGGTATGAGGTGTAAACGATACACACAGGGGGTATGAGATGTAAACGGTACACACAGGGGGTATGAGATGTAAACGGTACACACAGGGGGTATGAGATGTAAACGGTACACACAGGGGGCATGAGACGTAAACGGTACACACAGGGGGTATGAGATGGAAACGGTACACACAGGGGGTATGAGATGGAAACGGTACACACAGGGGGTATGAGATGGAAACGGTACACACAGGGGGTATGATATGTAAACGGTACACACAGGGGGTATGAGATGTAAACGGTACACACAGGGGGTATGAGATGTAAACGGTACACACAGGGGGCATGAGACGTAAACGGTACACACAGGGGGTATGAGGTGTAAACGATACGCACAGTGCGTATGAGATGGAAACGGTACACACAGGGGGTATGAGATGGAAACGGTACACACAGGGGGTATGAGATGTAAACGGTACACACAGGGGTTATGAGATGTAAACGGTACACACAGGGGGTATGAGATGTAAACGGTACACACAGGGGGTATGAGATGTAAACGGTACACACAGGGGGTATGATATGTAAACGTTATACACAGGGGGTATGAAGTGTAAACGGTACACACAGGGGGTATGAGATGTAAACGGTACACACAGGGGGTATGATATGTAAACGTTATACACAGGGGGTATGAAGTGTAAACGATACACACAGGGGGTATGAGATGTAAAAGGTACACACAGGGGGCATGAGACGTAAACGGTACACACAGGGGGTATGAGATGGAAACGGTACACACAGGGGGTATGAGATGTAAACGGTACACACAGGGGGTATGAGATGTAAACGGTACACACAGGGGGTATGAGGTGTAAACGGTACACACAGGGGGTATGAGATGTAAACGGTACACACAGGGGGTATGAGATGTAAACGTTATACACAGGGGGTATGAAGTGTAAACGGTACACACAGGGGGTATGAGATGTAAACGGTACACACAGGGGGTATGATATGTAAACGTTATACACAGGGGGTATGAAGTGTAAACGGTACACACAGGGGGCATGAGACGTAAACGGTACACACAGGGGGTATGAGATGTAAACGATACACACAGGGGGCATGAGACGTAAACGGTACACACAGGGGGTATGAGGTGTAAACGGTACACACAGGGGGTATGAGATGTAAACGGTACACACAGGGGGTATGAGACGTAAACGGTACACACAGGGGGTATGAGATGTAAACGATACACACAGGGGGCATGAGACGTAAACGGTACACACAGGGGGTATGAGGTGTAAACGGTACACACAGGGGGTATGAGATGTAAACGGTACACACAGGGGGTATGAAGTGTAAACGGTTCACACAGGGGGCATGAGACGTAAACGGTACACACAGGGGGTATGAGATGTAAACGATACACACAGGGGGCATGAGACGTAAACGGTACACACAGGGGGTATGAGGTGTAAACGGTACACACAGGGGGTATGAGATGTAAACGGTACACACAGGGGGTATGAGACGTAAACGGTACACACAGGGGGTATGAGATGTAAACGGTACACACAGGGGGTATGAGATGTAAACGGTACACACAGGGGGTATGAGGTGTAAACGGTACACACAGGGGGTATGAGATGTAAACGGTACACACAGGGGGTATGAGGTGTAAACGGTACACACAGGGGGTATGAGATGTAAACGGTACACACAGGGGGTATGAGATGTAAACGGTACACACAGGGGGTATGAGATGTAAACGATACACACAGGGGGCATGAGATGTAAACGGTACACACAGGGGGTATGAGGTGTAAACGGTACACACAGGGGGTATGAGATGTAAACGGTACACACAGGGGGTATGAGACGTAAACGGTACACACAGGGGGTATGAGATGTAAACGGTACACACAGGGGGTATGAGATGTAAACGGTACACACAGGGGGTATGAGGTGTAAACGGTACACACAGGGGGTATGAGATGTAAACGGTACACACAGGGGGTATGAGGTGTAAACGGTACACACAGGGGGTATGAGATGTAAACGGTACACACAGGGGGTATGAGATGTAAACGGTACACACAGGGGGTATGAGATGTAAACGGTACACACAGGGGGTATGAGATGTAAACGGTACACACAGGGGGTATGAGATGTAAACGGTACACACAGGGGGTATGAGGTGTAAACGGTACACACAGGGGGTATGAGATGTAAACGGTACACACAGGGGGTATGAGATGTAAACGGTACACACAGGGGGTATGATATGTAAACGGTACACACAGGGGGTATGAGATGTAAACGGTACACACAGGGAGTATGAGATGTAAACGGTACACACAGGGGGTATGAGATGTAAACGGTACACACAGGGGGTATGATATGTAAACGGTACACACAGGGGGTATGAGATGTAAACGGTACACACAGGGGGTATGAGATGTAAACGGTACACACAGGGGGTATGAGATGTAAACGGTACGCACAGGGGGTATGAGACGTAAACGGTACACACAGGGGGTATGAGATGTAAACGGTACACACAGGGGGTATGAGATGTAAACGATACACACAGGGGGTATGAGATGTAAACGGTACACACAGGGGGTATGAGATGTAAACGATACACACAGGGGGTATGAGACGTAAACGGTACACACAGGGGGTATGAGGTGTAAACGGTACACACAGGGGGTATGAGATGTAGACGGTACACACAGGGGGTATGAGGTGTAAACGGTACACACAGGGGGTATGAGATGTAAACGGTACACACAGGGGGTATGAGATGTAAACGGTACACACAGGGGGTATGAGATGTAAACGGTACACACAGGGGGTATGATATGTAAACGATACACACAGGGCCGGGGGTATGAGATGTAAACGGTACACACAGGGGGTATGAGATGTAAACGGTACACACAGGGGGTATGAGGTGTAAACGGTACACACAGGGGGTATGAGATGTAAACGGTACACACAGGGGGTATGAGATGTAAACGGTACACACAGGGGGTATGATATGTAAACGGTACACACAGGGGGTATGAGATGTAAACGGTACACACAGGGGGTATGAGGTGTAAACGGTACACACAGGGGGTATGAGATGTAAACGGTACACACAGGGGGTATGAGGTGTAAACGGTACACACAGGGGGTATGAGATGTAAACGGTACACACAGGGGGTATGAGATGTAAACGGTACACACAGGGGGTATGAGATGTAAACGGTACACACAGGGGGTATGAGATGTAAACGGTACACACAGGGGGTATGAGATGTAAACGGTACACACAGGGGGTATGAGATGTAAACGGTACACACAGGGGGTATGAGACGTAAACGGTACACACAGGGAGTATGAGATGTAAACGGTACACACAGGGGGTATGAGGTGTAAACGGTACACACAGGGGGTATGAGATGTAAACGGTACACACAGGGGGTATGAGATGTAAACGGTACACACAGGGGGTATGAGATGTAAACGGTACACACAGGGGGTATGAGACGTAAACGGTACACACAGGGGGTATGAGATGTAAACGATACACACAGGGGGCATGAGACGTAAACGGTACACACAGGGGGTATGAGGTGTAAACGGTACACACAGGGGGTATGAGATGTAAACGTTATACACAGGGGGTATGAAGTGTAAACGGTACACACAGGGGGCATGAGACGTAAACGGTACACACAGGGGGTATGAGATGTAAACGATACACACAGGGGGCATGAGACGTAAACGGTACACACAGGGGGTATGAGGTGTAAACGGTACACACAGGGGGTATGAGATGTAAACGGTACACACAGGGGGTATGAGACGTAAACGGTACACACAGGGGGTATGAGATGTAAACGGTACACACAGGGGGTATGAGATGTAAACGGTACACACAGGGGGTATGAGATGTAAACGGTACACACAGGGGGCATGAGACGTAAACGGTACACACAGGGGGTATGAGACGTAAACGGTACACACAGGGGTATGAGATGTAAACGGTACACACAGGGGGTATGAGATGTAAACGGTACACACAGGGGGTATGAGGTGTAAACGATACACACAGGGGGTATGAGACGTAAACGGTACACACAGGGGGTATGATATGTAAACGTTATACACAGGGGGTATGAAGTGTAAACGGTACACACAGGGGGTATGAGGCAAAAATTGCCCGAGGTAAATAGACAGGGCAAATCTGTTTGCTCCCAGGGGGACATATACCCCTGGAAGCAAACGTGTTCGTACGCGCTCTTTTCAAATTTTCTAGGGGGCAAATCTGCCAATATGCGAACACAGAACACTGCACCTGCACCAATACACAGTAACACAAGCTTGACACAATACATCACGAGGGACAAATAATTTGTTATTCCGAGCACTAAGATGGATATTTGTGTTCTTATCCAATATAAATAAATAGCAAATGCTTTGCGTGGATCTGATGTCACATGGATTAAGTTCATACCTGCAAAAACTGAAAGTCGTTACGTCACATCACATTTAGCCACGTCCCTATGACGTGAGGTTCATAGATAGTTGCGTTGTGTATTTTCATTGGCTAATGAACGCGTTGTAGGCGGGGCTAGTAATCCAATTACGTCTTGATTTGACATCTTGTGTCTTCACACGCGTAAATAGTACAGCTCTAATCGTTGCAAATGTGTACATTTGGAGCAATGAAACCTTTTCAAAACATAAGGTACAAGTATATTTATTTATAAGAACTGTTCATGGAGGTATAAACTTAAAAACCGCTGTGCAAACTTGGCGTAAATTCTTAAATAATTGTCATGTGTACAAGTTAAAAAAACAAGAATCAACATCACAGTCGTAAGCTGCGTTTACATGACACCAATTTGCTCCATGTGGTAATTAACCCCTAGGGGCAAATGGCAAATCAATTTGTGTTTACATGGATTTTAAGATAGGGGTAGATACAGTGGTACTCGTCATTATCAAACCTGAGGAGGCATTTTGTTCTATCAATCCACCAAGAAATACCATGATAACATTTTTTCATTGTCACCTCTACAAAGCAGCCAAGAAACAATTATTTCTCAAGCACTAAAATTAGATTGTCGGAAAAACTGTTCATTTTGTGGAAAAGGGTCGTACGATTTTAGCTCCTCAGTCCAGAAAGACCAACAGACACAATGATGACAAAGCATGACAAAATATTTGCATTTCAACTTCTTCACAAGAACCAATCACTTGAGAGTGTTACTAAATTTATCTTGTGTACAAATTGTACATAAGGCCTCAATGTTGTCTCAAGGAAGAGTATTTGCCAATGTAAAGTATGTTGTTGCTATGTAAAGTATGTTGTTGCTAATGTAAAGTATGTTGCTGCCAATCTAAAGCATGTTGTTGCCAATGTAACGTATGTTGTTGCTAATTTAAAGTATTTTGTTGCCAATGTAAAGTATGTTGTTGCCAATGTAAAGTATGTTTTTGCCAATGTTAAGTATGTTGTTGCTATGTAAAGTATGTTGTTGCGAATGTAAAGTATGTTGTTGCAAATGTAAAGTATATTGTTGTCAATGTAAAGTATGTTGTTGCCAATGTAAAGTATGTTGTTGCCAATGTAAAGTATGTTGTTGCCAATGTAAAGTATGTTGTTGCTAATGAAAAGTATATTGTTGCTATGTAAAGTATGTTGTTGCCAATGTAAAGTATGTTGTTGCTAATGTTAAGTATGTTGTTGCCAATGTAAAGTATGTTGTTGCCAATGTAAAGTATGTTGTTACCAATGTAAAGTATGTCGTTGCTAATGAAAAGTATATTGTTGCTATGTAAAGTATGTTGTTGCCAATGTAAAGTATGTTGTTGCTAATGTAAAGTATGTTGTTGCCTATGTGAATTATACTGTTGCCAATGTAAAGTATGTTGTTGCCAATGTTAAGTATGTTGTTGCCAATGTAAAGTATGTTGTTGCTAATGAAAAGTATATTGTTGCTATATAAAGTATGTTGTTGCCAATGTAAAGTATGTTGTTGCTAATGTAAAGTATGTTGTTGCCTATGTAAAGTATACTGTTGCCAATGTAAAGTATGTTGTTGCCAATGTAAAGCATATTGTTGCTAATGAAAAGTATATTGTTCGACACGTGTTCGCTTAGCCACTCACAAGACTCCAAATAAAAGCCTTCGGTATAGTAGCGCCCATGCACCGTCAGTGCGCCTATAGGAACGTGGTGTGAACGAATTTTTGAAAGCTATGCTGTGATTGGCCTGCTACTGACTAGCTTTTGTCTGCACTAAAACTAAACTCACGGGCAAAATAAACGTCGCAATATAAAATCAAAATTTTGTGAGGGTCGATTTGAGTCAGAATGCTTTTACGATAATGTAGATCTTCATTGATTCATTCATGGAATTCTACAAATTAGAATATATTGCATAATGACAGTTATACTTGCATATGTCTTTTATCTTTGAAGACTGCACGAAAGGCATAGATTAAAACATAACAATCCTCTGTTTCTAAATTACTTGTTGTTATAATGACTGAACAATTGTTACAGTGGCGTAAAACAATAACTCACTCAATCAGTCACTCCTCTGACACTGCGCAGTGTTCTATGGTCGCATCATCTACACTACAGGGTAATCCAAGATGCAGGTGAGCAAGTAAATAGTTAAAGTAAGGATGGTTGTCCTGTAAGGGTAACTTACTATCATCCTCGATGACGGTGCCTGTGACTGTTGGAATCGATGCCACCAAGCCACTGACAACAGTGAACACCAGGTCGAAGGTCTGGTCGGTCTCCCGGATCTGTAGGCATGGACATTTGGTTTATAGAGGATACTAAACGACCTTTTATTTAATACCATTTTTATTAAACGAGTTAATGATTTTGTATAAAACGAGCGAAAGCGAGTTTGATACCAAATCATTCACGAGTTTAATAAAAATGGTATTAAATAGAAGGAAGTTTAGTATTCTGTTTATTACTCGCCCACATATAATCCAGCGAAATAGCTGACATGGCTCTGAAACTATAATTCCGTCCGATACCATTGTGACGACGTTACTCCTATTGTGACGTCATAACTACAACTTATTGCGACGTCATACGTGCGGCGGTATTACACTAGTTTAATATCGCCGTATAAATATTACACTACAGTATCTTACACGGGCGAGTAATATCATTTCATTTCAGCATACACTTTGTGGAACGTTAAATATCAGACCTCAATGTATTATATTTTATGTTTTATTGTCCCTTGATTGGATGTTAGATTGAGCGATGAGTTTGATTGGATGTTAGATTGAGCGATGAGTTTGATTGGATGTTAGATTGAGCGATGAGTTTGATTGGATGTTAGATTGAGGGATGTGTTTGATTGGATGTTAGATTGAGCGATGTGTTTGATTGGGTGTTAGATTGAGGGATATGTTTGATTGGATGTTAGATTGCGGGATGAGTTTGATTGGATATTAGATTGAGGGATATGTTTGATGTTATTATGTGTGATATGTGGAATTGAATGGGTTGTACTGTAACTAAAACGGTTTCAATGTTATTGTTACTTCTTTTCCTTCTAAAAGGGTCGTTTAAGAAAATAACCTAAAATGTCTTATTTACATGATGTTACAGTAGCCCATTCCCCTAAAATTTCTGGATTGTTGAAATCAAGTGATTATTCATATTACTATCGCGTGGCGACACCAGTGCCGGCTCAAGTCCGCTTACACCTGCTAACAGATCTGCACCAACACTGACCCAATTGTTACATGCGTGGTAGGGGGAGAGTTTATCTCTCTCAGTCGGCTTTCCATTCTGGCTACATATACTGTTCGTGGTTCCTATCGTGGATCCGGCGGACCATAGTCGGCGGCCAACCTTTGTTGTAGACTGAACTCGTTATTTGCTTTTGCACGATTGTCATTGTCATCTTGCAAAAAGAAAATTGTCGAGCATGTGCAATGAACTTTTTACTTCAAATCTTGGTAAACGGTTTCTTTGATTTATATATCCCTTCATCAGTCAACAGTCTGTTTTTCCATTGACATGAATGGTATGTCTGGTACGCGTGATGACTCGTGCTGTCTGGTACGCGTGATGACTCGTGTTGTCTGGTACGCGTGATGACTCGTGCTGTCTGGTACGCGTGATGACTCGTGCTGTCTGGTACGCGTGATGACTCGTGCTGTCTGGTACGCGTGATGACTCGTGTTGTCTGGTACGCGTGATGACTCGTGCTGTCTGGTACGCGTGATGACTCGTGCTGTCTGGTACGCGTGATGACTCGTGCTGTCTGGTACGCGTGATGACTCGTTCTGTCTGGTTCGCCTGATGACTCGTGCTGTCTAATACGCCTGATGACTCGTGCTGTCTGGTACACGTGATGACTTGTGCTGTCTGGTACGCGTGATGACTCGTTCTGTCTGGTACGCGTGATGACTCGTGCTGTCTGGTACACGTGATGACTCTTGCTGTCTGGTACGCGTGATGACTCGTGACGTCGGGTAGGCGTTATGACTCTTGCTGTCTGGTACGCATGATGACTCGTTCTGTCTGGTTCGCCTGATGACTCGTGCTGTCTAATACGCCTGATGACTCGTGCTGTCTGGTACACGTGATGACTTGTGCTGTCTGGTACGCGTGATGACTCGTTCTGTCTGGTACGCGTGATGACTCGTGCTGTCTGGTACACGTGATGACTCTTGCTGTCTGGTACGCGTGATGACTCGTGACCTCGGGTAGGCGTTATGACTCTTGCTGTCTGGTACGCATGATGACGCGTGCTGTCTGGTACGGGTGATGACTCGTGTTGTCTGGTACGCCTGATGACTCGTGCTGTCTAATACGCCTGATGACTCGTGCTGTCTGGTACACGTGATGACTTGTGCTGTCTGGTACGCGTGATGACTCGTTCTGTCTGGTACGCGTGATGACTCGTGCTGTCTGGTACACGTGATGACTCTTGCTGTCTGGTACGCGTGATGACTCGTGACGTCGGGTACGCGTGATGACTCGTGCTGTCTGGTACGCGTGATGACTCGTTCTGTCTGGTTCGCCTGATGACTCGTGCTGTCTAATACGCCTGATGACTCGTGCTGTCTGGTACACGTGATGACTTGTGCTGTCTGGTACGCGTGATGACTCGTTCTGTCTGGTACGCGTGATGACTCGTGCTGTCTGGTACACGTGATGACTCTTGCTGTCTGGTACGCGTGATGACTCGTTACGTCGGGTAGGCGTTATGACTCTTGCTGTCTGGTACGCATGATGACGCGTGCTGTCTGGTACGGGTGATGACTCGTGCTGTCTGGTACGCGTGATGACTCGTGCTGTCTGGTACGCCTGATGACTCGTGCTGTCTGGTACGCCTGATGACTCTTGCTGTCTGGTACGCGTGATGACTCGTGCTGTCTGGTACGCGTGATGACTCGTGCTGTCTGGTACGCGTGATGACTCGTGCTGTCTGGTACGCGTGATGACTCTTGCTGTCTGGTACGCGTGATGACTCTTGCTGTCTGGTACGCGTGATGACTCGTGCTGTCTGGTACGCCTGATGACTCTTGCTGTCTGGTACGCGTGATGACTCGTGCTGTCTGGTACGCGTGATGACTCGTGCTGTCTGGTACGCGTGATGACTCGTGCTGTCTTGTACGCATGATGACGCATGCTGTCTGGTACGCATGATGACGCATGCTGTCTGGTACGCATGATGACGCGTGCTGTCTGGTACGCATGATGACTCGTGATGTCTGGTACGCGTGATGACTCGTGATGTCTGGTACGCGTGATGACTCGTGTTGTCTGGTACTCGTGATGACTCGTGCTGTCTGGTACGCGTGATGACTCATGCTGTCTGGTACGCATGATGACTCGTGATGTCTGGTACGCGTGATGACTCGTGATGTCTGGTACGCATGATGACGCGTGCTGTCTGGTACACATGATGACTCGTGATGTCTGGTACGCGTGATGACTCGTGCTGTCTGCTACGCATGATGACGCATGCTGTCTGGTACGCATGATGACGCGTGCTGTCTGGTACGCATGATGACTTGTGATGTCTGGTACGCGTGATGACTCGTGATGTCTGGTACGCATGATGACGCGTGCTGTCTGGTACGCATGATGACTCGTGATGTCTGGTACGAGTGATGACGCATGCTGTCTGGTACGCATGATGACGCGTGCTGTCTGGTACGCGTGATGACTATTGCTGTCTTGTACGCGTGATGACTCGTGATGTCGGGTACGCGTGATGACTCGTGCTGTCTAATACGCCTGATGACTCGTGCTGTCTAATATGCCTGATGACTCGTGCTGTCTGGTACACGTGATGACTTGTGCTGTCTGGTACGCGTGATGACTTGTGCTGTCTGGTACGCGTGATGACTCGTTCTGTCTGGTACACGTGATGACTCGTTCTGTCTGGTACGCGTGATGACTCGTGCTGTCTGGTATGTGTGATGACTCATGCTGTCTGGTACGCATGATGACTCGTGATGTCTGGTACACATGATGACTCGTGTTGTCTTGAACGCGTGATGACTCGTGCTGTCTGGTCCGCGTGATGACTCGTGCTGTCTGGTACGCGTGATGACTCTTGCTGTCTGGTACGCATGATGACTCGTGATGTCTGGTACACATGATGACTCTTGTTGTCTTGAACGCGTGATGACTCGTGCTGTCTGGTCCGCGTGATGACTCATGCTGTCTGGTACGCGTGATGACTCTTGCTGTCTGGTACGCATGATGACTCGTGATGTCTGGTATGCGTGATGACTCGTGATGTCTGGTACGCGTGATGACTCGTGCTGTCTGGTACGCATGATGACTCGTGATGTCTGGTACGCGTGATGACTCGTGATGTCTGGTACGCGTGATGACTCGTGCTGTCTGGTACGCATGATGACTCATGCTGTCTGGTACGCGTGATGACTCATGCTGTCTGGTACGCATGATGACTCGTGATGTCTGGTACACATGATGACTCTTGTTGTCTTGAACGCGTGATGACTCGTGCTGTCTGGTCCGCGTGATGACTCGTGCTGTCTGGTACGCGTGATGACTCTTGCTGTCTGGTACGCATGATGACTCGTGATGTCTGGTATGCGTGATGACTCGTGATGTCTGGTACGCGTGATGACTCGTGCTGTCTGGTACGCATGATGACTCGTGATGTCTGGTACGCGTGATGACTCGTGATGTCTGGTACGCGTGATGACTCGTGCTGTCTGGTACGCGTGATGACGCATGCTGTCTGGTACGCATGATGACTCGTGATGTCTGGTACACGTGATGACTCTTGCTGTCTGGTACACGTGATGACTCGTGATGTCGGGTACGCGTGATGACTCGTGCTGTCTGGTACGCGTGATGACTCGTGCTGTCTGGTACGCCTGATGACTCATGCTGTCTGGTACAAGTGATGACTCGTGCTGTCTGGTACGCATGATGACTCGTGATGTCTGGTACACGTGATGACTCTTGCTGTCTGGTACACGTGATGACTCGTGATGTCGGGTACGCGTGATGACTCGTGCTGTCTGGTACACGTGATGACTCATGATGTCTGGTACGCGTGATGACGCATGCTGTCTGGTACGCATGATGACTCGTGATGTCTGGTACACGTGATGACTCTTGCTGTCTGGTACACGTGATGACTCGTGATGTCGGGTACGCGTGATGACTCGTGCTGTCTGGTACGCGTGATGACGCATGCTGTCTTGTACGCGTGATGACTCATGCTGTCTGGTACGCGTGATGACTCGTGCTGTCTGGTACGCGTGATGACTCTTGCTGTCTGGTACGCGTGATGACTCGTGCTGTCTGGTACGCGTGATGACTCTTGCTGTCTGGTACGCATGATGACTCGTGCTGTCTGGTACGCGTGATGACTCATGCTGTCTGGTACAAGTGATGACTCGTGCTGTCTGGTACGCCTGATGACTCTTGCTGTCTGGTATGCGTGATGACTTGTGATGTCTGGTACGCGTGATGACTCATGCTGTCTGGTACAAGTGATGACTCGTGCTGTCTGGTACGCCTGATGACTCGTGCTGTCTGGTACGCGTGATGACTTGTGATGTCTTGTACGCGTGATGACTCGTGATGTCTGGTACGCCTGATGACTCTTGCTGTCTGGTACACGTGATGACTCGTGCTGTCTGGTACGCCTGATGACTCTTGCTGTCTGGTACAAGTGATGACTCGTGCTGTCTGGTACAAGTGATGACTCGTGCTGTCTGGTACGCCTGATGACTCTTGCTGTCTGGTACACGTGATGACTCGTGCTGTCTGGTACGCCTGATGACTCTTGCTGTCTGGTACACGTGATGACTCGTGCTGTCTGGTACGCCTGATGACTCTTGCTGTCTGGTACAAGTGATGATTCGTGCTGTCTGGTACGCCTGATGACTCTTGCTGTCTGGTACGCATGATGACTCGTGCTGTCTGGTACGCGTGATGACTCATGCTGTCTGGTACAAGTGATGACTCGTGCTGTCTGGTACGCGTGATGACTCTTGCTGTCTGGTACGCATGATGACTCGTGATGTCTGGTACGCCTGATGACTCGTGCTGTCTGGTACGCGTGATGACTCATGCTGTCTGGTACAAGTGATGACTCGTGCTGTCTGGTACGCGTGATGACTCTTGCTGTCTGGTACGCATGATGACTCGTGATGTCTGGTACGCGTGATGACTCTTGCTGTCTGGTACGCATGATGACTCGTGATGTCTGGTACGCCTGATGACTCTTGCTGTCTGGTACACGTGATGACTCATGCTGTCTGGTACGCGTGATGACTCATGCTGTCTGGTACGTGTGATGACTCTTGCTGTCTGGTACGCGTGATGACTCTTGCTGTCTGGTACGCATGATGACTCGTGCTGTCTGGTACAAGTGATGACTCGTGCTGTCTGGTACGCGTGATGACTCTTGCTGTCTGGTACGCATGATGACTCGTGATGTCTGGTACGCGTGATGACTCTTGCTGTCTGGTACGCATGATGACTCGTGATGTCTGGTACACGTGATGACTCTTGCTGTCTGGTACGCCTGATGACTCATGCTGTCTGGTACACGTGATGACTCATGCTGTCTGGTACGCGTGATGACTCGTGCTGTCTGGTACGCGTGATGACTCGTGCTGTCTGGTACGCGTGATGACTCTTGCTGTCTGGTACGCATGATGACTCGTGCTGTCTGGTACGCGTGATGACTCATGCTGTCTGGTACAAGTGATGACTCGTGCTGTCTGGTACGCCTGATGACTCTTGCTGTCTGGTATGCGTGATGACTTGTGATGTCTGGTACGCGTGATGACTCATGCTGTCTGGTACAAGTGATGACTCGTGCTGTCTGGTACGCGTGATGACTTGTGATGTCTGGTACGTGTGATGACTCGTGCTGTCTGGTATGCGTGATGACTTGTGATGTCTGGTACGTGTGATGACTCATGCTGTCTGGTACAAGTGATGACTCGTGCTGTCTGGTACGCCTGATGACTCGTGCTGTCTGGTACGCGTGATGACTTGTGATGTCTTGTACGCGTGATGACTCGTGATGTCTGGTACGCCTGATGACTCTTGCTGTCTGGTACACGTGATGACTCGTGCAGTCTGGTACGCCTGATGACTCTTGCTGTCTGGTACAAGTGATGACTCGTGCTGTCTGGTACAAGTGATGACTCGTGCTGTCTGGTACGCCTGATGACTCTTGCTGTCTGGTACACGTGATGACTCGTGCTGTCTGGTACGCCTGATGACTCTTGCTGTCTGGTACACGTGATGACTCGTGCTGTCTGGTACGCCTGATGACTCTTGCTGTCTGGTACAAGTGATGACTCGTGCTGTCTGGTACGCCTGATGACTCTTGCTGTCTGGTACGCATGATGACTCGTGCTGTCTGGTACGCGTGATGACTCATGCTGTCTGGTACGCGTGATGACTCTTGCTGTCTGGTACGCATGATGACTCGTGATGTCTGGTACGCCTGATGACTCTTGCTGTCTGGTACGCATGATGACTCGTGATGTCTGGTACACGTGATGACTCTTGCTGTCTGGTACACGTGATGACTCGTGCTGTCTGGTACGCGTGATGACTATTGCTGTCTGGTACGCGTGATGACTCGTGATGTCGGGTACGCGTGATGACTCGTGCTGTCTGGTACACATGATGACTCTTGCTGTCTGGTACGCCTGATGACTCATGCTGTCTGGTACGCGTGATGACTCGTGCTGTCTGGTATGCGCGATGACTCGTGCTGTCTGGTACACATGATGACTCATGCTGTCTGGTACGCGTGATGACTCGTGCTGTCTGGTACACATGATGACTCGTGCTGTCTGGTACGCGTGATGACTCGTGCTGTCTGGTACGCGTGATGACTTGTGCTGTCTGGTACAGATGATGACTCGTGCTGTCTGGTACGCGTGATGACTCGTGCTGTCTTGTACACGTGATGACTCGTTCTGTCTGGTACACGTGATGACTTGTGATGTCGGGTACGCGTGATGACTTGTGATGTCTGGTACGCGTGATGACTCGTGCTGTCTTGTACACGTGATGACTCGTGCTGTCTGGTACGCGTGATGACTCGTGCTGTCTGGTACACGTGATGACTCGTGCTGTCTTGTACACGTGATGACTCGTGCTGTCTTGTACACGTGATGACTCGTGCTGTCTGGTACGCGTGATGACTCGTGCTGTCTGGTACGCGTGATGACTCGTTCTGTCTGGTACACGTGATGACTCGTGCTGTCTGGTACGCGTGATGACTCGTGTTGTCTGGTACGCGTGATGACTCGTGCTGTCTTGTACACGTGATGACTCGTGCTGTCTGGTACGCGTGATGACTCGTGCTGTCTGGTACACATGATGACTTGTGATGTCGGGTACGCGTGATGACTCGTGCTGTCTGGTGCGCGTGATGACTCGTGTTGTCTGGTACGCCTGATGACTCGTGCTGTCTGGTACGCGTGATGACTCGTGCTGTCTGGTATGCGTGATGACTTGTGCTGTCTGGTACAGATGATGACTCGTGCTGTCTGGTACACATGATGACTCGTGCTGTCTGGTACACATGATGACTCGTGCTGTCTGGTACGCCTGATGACTCATGCTGTCTGGTATGCGTGATGACTCGTGATGTCTGGTACGCGTGATGACTCGTGCTGTCTGGTACACATGATGACTCATGCTGTCTGGTACGCGTGATGACTCGTGATGTCTGGTACACATGATGACTCGTGCTGTCTGGTACGCGTGATGACTCGTGCTGTCTGGTACGCATGATGACTCGTGCTGTCTGGTACGCGTGATGACTCGTGCTGTCTGGTACAGATGATGACTCATGCTGTCTGGTATGCGCGATGACTCGTGCTGTCTTGTACACGTGATGACTCGTTCTGTCTGGTACGCCTGATGACTCTTGCTGTCTGGTACACATGATGACTCGTGCTGTCTGGTACGCGTGATGACTCGTGCTGTCTGGTACACATGATGACTCGTGCTGTCTGGTACGCGTGATGACTCGTGCTGTCTTGTACACATGATGACTCATGCTGTCTGGTACGCGTGATGACTCGTGCTGTCTGGTACAGATGATGACTCATGCTGTCTGGTATGCGCGATGACTCGTGCTGTCTTGTACACGTGATGACTCGTTCTGTCTGGTACGCCTGATGCCTCTTGCTGTCTGGTACACGTGATGACTCGTGCTGTCTGGTACGCCTGATGACTCATGCTGTCTGGTATGCGCGATGACTCGTGCTGTCTTGTACACGTGATGACTCGTTCTGTCTGGTACACGTGATGACTCGTGATGTCTTGTACGCGTGATGACTCGTGCTGTCTGGTACGGGTGATGACTCGTGCTGTCTGGTACGCGTGATGACTCGTGCTGTCTGGTACGCGTGATGACTCGTGCTGTCTGGTACGCATGATGACGCATGCTGTCTGGTACGCATGATGACGCGTGCTGTCTGGTACGCATGATGACGCGTGCTGTCTGGTACGCATGATGACTCGTGATGTCTGGTACGCATGATGACGCGTGCTGTCTGGTACGCATGATGACTCGTGATGTCTGGTACGCGTGATGACTCTTGCTGTCTGGTACGCGTGATGACTCGTGTTGTCTGGTACTCGTGATGACTCGTGCTGTCTGGTACGCGTGATGACTCATGCTGTCTGGTACGCATGATGACGCGTGCTGTCTGGTACGCGTGATGACTCGTGTTGTCTGGTACTCGTGATGACTCGTGCTGTCTGGTACGCATGATGACGCATGCTGTCTGGTACGCATGATGACGCGTGCTGTCTGGTACGCATGATTACTCTTGCTGTCTGGTACGCATGATGACTCGTGATGTCTGGTACACGTGATGACTCTTGCTGTCTGGTACACGTGATGACTCGTGCTGTCTGGTACGCGTGATGACTCGTGATGTCGGGTACGCGTGATGACTCGTGCTGTCTGGTACGCCTGATGACTCGTGCTGTCTGGTACACATGATGACTCTTGCTGTCTGGTACGCCTGATGACTCGTGCTGTCTGGTACGCCTGATGACTCATGCTGTCTGGTACGCCTGATGACTCATGCTGTCTGGTACACATGATGACTCTTGCTGTCTGGTACGCCTGATGACTCGTGCTGTCTGGTACGCCTGATGACTCATGCTGTCTGGTACACATGATGACTCTTGCTGTCTGGTACGCCTGATGACTCGTGCTGTCTGGTACGCGTGATGACTCATGCTGTCTGGTACACATGATGACTCTTGCTGTCTGGTACACGTGATGACTCGTGCTGTCTGGTACGCCTGATGACTCTTGCTGTCTGGTACGCCTGATGACTCGTGCTGTCTGGTACGCCTGATGACTCATGCTGTCTGGTATGCGCGATGACTCGTGCTGTCTTGTACACGTGATGACTCGTTCTGTCTGGTACACGTGATGACTCGTGATGTCTTGTACGCGTGATGACTCGTGCTGTCTGGTACGCCTGATGACTCATGCTGTCTGGTACGCGTGATGACTCGTGCTGTCTTGTACGCGCGATGACTCGTGCTGTCTGGTACGCGTGATGACTCGTGCTGTCTGGTATGCGTGATGACTTGTGCTGTCTGGTACGCATGATGACTTGTGTTGTCTGGTACGCGTGATGACTCGTTCTGTCTGGTACACGTGATGACTCGTTCTGTCTGGTACACGTGATGACTCGTGATGTCTGGTACACGTGATGACTCTTGCTGTCTGGTACAAGTGATGACTCGTGTTGTCTGGTACGCGTGATGACTTGTGCTGTCTGGTACGCGTGTTGACTCGTGCTGCTCTGTTCTGGGCTCTTTGAAGATGGTTGATGACTCCAGACCATGACAGTAGTGAATTACAATAATCCAGATGAGAGGTAACATATGCATGTACTAGAGTTCTGGTGGTATCGACGTCAATATATCTTCTGATTTTCCCGATGGTGCGTATCTTGAAATATGCTGTTCTGGCTGATTTCAAAGCATGGGCTTTGCTGCCCATACATCTGTCAATCTGTACACCAAGATTCCTGACAGAAGTGGATCGCGCAACGGAGGACGAACCAAAGTTACCTGGCTTCGATTGTTCACACGGTTTGTTTCCAGTCTTAATCTATTTTTTTTATCATTATTATAAAAAAATCACTCAAATATTCCTATATCATTACTTTTGTTTTTTATAGTTAATGTTATATTTTGTAAATCAAAAGTTTAGAGTGAACCTGTGTATATTTTATGAACGCTTCGTACCACGTACACGGTTACAGGAGTAGCCTCCCTTGCAAGAAACGCCCTCTGACGTACTTCATGCGATTTGCTGTGTGGCACGCCAGCACACGCTGAATATTTCCCATCCCATCCATCCAGTACTTTCATTGGCCAAAGCGTTCTACATCGAGTTACATCTTACGAATGTAGAATGGATTTAGGTAGTATTTCTATGTGAACCACCGCATGCTGGTTTTACACAAATATCGGTATACTTTTGGTTGTTGAATTAAAGTTCCCAGACCCGCACTTGCTGCTATTATTATATTTGCATTGACGGGTCCAGAAATGGAGCAGGTGAGTTGCTTACAGACAGGAAGACGCCTTGTCCGTGATTGACAGCGTGTCAGATTGCGGGTGTGGACAGCGATCTCCTCCAACCAAAGATCAGACATTATGGTGGCCATCGGCCAAAATTGCTAGCTCAAAATGATCATATTGTATGTGCTGGTCTGTACATAACAATGCTAATTCAACTTGTGTACGAACAAGAAAGTATTGTGATAAACTTCCCTAAGTTTTCCCTTCTTGCGAACGCATATCTGCCTCTGGGATGTGGAATAGAGTTATAAATGTCACCATATGCCCTGTTTATTTGTGACCTGTGGTGTAAGTTAACATCAAAGAACCATCACATGCTTGAAAAGGCACAATCTAACTTCTTACTACATGCAGGGAATCTCTAAATATTCCTCCCCAGTTGCTGCACGAGATTGTCTAGATTCTATATCTGCTCAAGCCTTCATAGAAAAACGATGTCTGTTGTTTCTCGCCAAACTATAAAGAAGTGATCAAGATTTATCAAGTGGATGACATCTAAACGCATTGGCAACATCGTTGTTGGTCGACCCAGGCTGTAACATCCCCAGAGCTCTTTCTCTTTCTCAACTTGTCAATCGCGGCATGATTTCGTACATGTGTGCCATATCATGCAAAGTAGGCACCTTTTATACCCTGTAGAAGCATTCAGTTCATGCAAATGCTGCTTGAATTTTGCTACATTTGAGTGATAAAGCGTTTGGGTGATAGACAAAAAAATTAAAAGTTTTCGTTTTCAAGCAAAAATGTTCACATAAATAATCGTCTGTGTTCCTTAATACTATTAATTCATTTGACAACACAGTAAACTCGTTTTTACTGAGGTAAAAGATCTTTAATGACTAGAACAAAATAAAGAATATCTTCATATCTATCTTACACAGGTCAGTATGATTGGGTAGTATGTTAGGAACGAAAACGAGGGGAGTTTCCAATCTCTGCTTGTTTGCTATTCATGCTCTTCAAAGTAACATTCTTATCAACATTATTTTATTGTACCATTTTTTTTACAAGCGTTCAGTTGATTAAACTGTCCCTTTAGATGAAGGCTAATCATTTACCTCGTCATCAATGAGCTGCACACTGATCGTGTACGTGATGTCTCCTCCGGAAGTGAAGGAGATTGTGGTCGGAGCTATCTCCGTGATCTTCTTGGAGAGAGTGCTGATGACAGGCCGGTTTGACGTTACGCTGTAGGAGATCGTTGCGTCCCGAAATTGGACCCCTCGGGTTAAGGTGAAGTCCACTGTGCTATCGCCCTCCTGAACCGTGTTTCCAGTTGGCCCACTCACAGTCATTGTTTCGTCTACAACTCAGAGATTAACACACAACACTTACCGAAAATATGCCAGCTTAGGAGCTTTTTGAAAAGGTAATGCAATTGTTCATGCCATTGAACGGTGGTGACTTTTGAGTCAAAGGTGTAATAACCGATTGTCAATTCAGTTCAGAGGTTTAATAACCGATTGCCAATTTCAGTTTAGAGGTTTATTAACTGATTGTCAATTCAGTTCAGAGGTTTAATAACCGATTGCCAATTTCAGTTTAGAGGTTTATTAACTGATTGTCAATTCAGTTCAGAGGTTTAATTACTTAAAGTCAATTCAGTTCAGAGGTTTAATAACCGATTTTCAATTCAGTTCAGAGGTTCAATTACTTACTGTCAATTCAGTTCAAAGGTTCAATTACTTACTGTCAATTCAGTTCAGAGGTTTAATTACTTAAAGTCAATTCAGTTCAGAGGTTCAATTACTTACTGTCAATTCAGTTCAGAGTTTATTAACTGATTGTCAATTCAGATCAGAGGTTTAATTACTTATTGTCAATTCAGGTCAGAGGTTTAATAACCGATTGTCAATTCGGTTCAGAGGTTTAATAACTGATTGTCAATTCAGTTCAGAGGTTTAATTACTTACTGTCAATTCAGTTCAGAGGTTTGTTAACTGATTGTCAATTCAGATCAGAGGTTTAATTACTTATTGTCAATTCGGGTCAGAGGTTTAATAACTGATTGTCAATTCGCTTCAGAGGTTTAATAACTGATTGTCAATTCAGTTCAGAGGTTTAATTACTTAAAGTCAATTCAGTTCAGAGGTTTAATTACTTAAAGTCAATTCAGTTCAGAGGTTCAATGACCGATTGTCAATTCAGTTCAGAGGTTCAATTTCTTACTGTCAATTCAGTTCAGAGGTTTAATAACTGATTGTCAATTCAGTTCAGAGGTTTAATTACTTACTGTCAATTCAGTTCAGAGGTTTAATAACTGATTGTCAATTTAGTTCAGAGGTTTAATAACCGATTGTCAATTCATTTCAGAGGTTTAGTAACTGATTGTCAATTGGATAGCCAATGTTTTATATAATTTAAGAAGAGTCATTGTTGTATATAAATTTAAGGAGAGACATAACTGTAGATACATTTAAGGAAAGTCATTGTTGTCGATACATTTAAGGAGAGTCATTGTTGTAGATAAATTTAAGGAGAGACATTGTTGTAGATACATTTAAGGATAGTCATTGTTGTAGATACATTTAAGGATAGTCATTGTTGTAGATACATTTAAGGATAGTCATTGTTGTAGATACATTTAAGGATAGTCATTGTTGTAGATAAATTTAAGGAGAGTCATTGTTGTAGATACATTTAAGGAGAGTCATTGTTGTAGATACATTTAAGGAGAGTCATTGTTGTAGATACATTTAAGGATAGTCATTTTTGTAGATAAATTTAAGGATAGTCATTGTTGTAGATAAATTTAAGGAGAGTCATTTTTGTAGATACATTTAAGGAGAGTCATTGTTGTAGATACATTTAAGGATAGTCATTTTTGTAGATAAATTTAAGGATAGTCATTGTTGTAGATAAATTTAAGGAGAGTCATTGTTGTAGATCAATTTAAGGAGAGTCATTGTTGTAGATACATTTAAGGATAGTCATTGTTGTAGATACATTTAAGGATAGTCATGTTTGTAGATAAATTTAAGGATAGTCATTGTTGTAGATACATTTAAGGAGAGTCATTGTTGTAGATACATTTAAGGAGAGACATTGTTGTAGATACATTTAAGGATAGTCATTGTTGTAGATACATTTAAGGATAGTCATTGTTGTAGATAAATTTAAGGATAGTCATTGTTGTAGATCAATTTAAGGAGAGTCATTGTTGTAGATACATTTAAGGAGAGTCATTGTTGTAGATCAATTTAAGGAGAGTCATTGTTGTAGATACATTTAAGGATAGTCATTGTTGTAGATACATTTAAGGAAAGTCATTGTTGTCGATACATTTAAGGAGAGTCATTATTGTAGATACATTTAAGGAGAGTCATTGTTGTAGATAAATTTAAGGAGATACATTACTGTAGATACATTTAAGGATAGTCAATGTTGTAGATACATTAAATGATAGTCATTGTTGTAGATACATTTAAGGAGAGACATTACTGTAGATACATTAAAGGATAGTCATGTTTGTAGATACATTTAAGGATAGTCATTGTTGTACATACATTAAAGGATAGTCATTGTTGTAGATAAATTTAAGGAGATACATTACTGTAGATACATTTAAGGATAGTCATTGTTGTAGATACATTAAATGATAGTCATTGTTGTAGATAAATTTAAGGAGAGTCATTGTTGTAGATACATTTAAGGGGGTCATTGTTGTCGATACATTTAAGGATAGTCATTGTTGTAGATACATTTAAGGATAGTCATTGTTGTAGATACATTAAATGATAGTCATTGTTGTAGATAAATTTAAGGAGAGTCATTGTTGTAGATCACTTTAAGGAGAGACATTGTTGTAGATACATTTAAGGATAGTCATTGTTGTAGATACATTTAAGGATAGTCATTGTTGTAGATAAATTTAAGGATAGTCATTGTTGTAGATAAATTTAAGGAGAGTCATTGTTGTAGATACATTTAAGGAGAGTCATTGTTGTAGATAAATTTAAGGAGATACATTGCTGTAGATACATTTAAGGATAGTCATTGTTGTAGATACATTAAATGATAGTCATTGTTGTAGATAAATTTAAGGAGAGTCATTGTTGTAGATCACTTTAAGGAGAGACATTGTTGTAGATACATTTAAGGATAGTCATTACTGTAGATACATTTAAGGATAGTCATTGTTGTAGATATATTTAAGGAGAGTCATTGTTGTAGATACATTTAAGGAGATACATTACTGTAGATACATTTAAGGATAGTCATTGTTGTAGATACATTAAATGATAGTCATTGTTGTAGATACATTTATGGTGAGTCATTGTTGTAGATACATTAAATGATAGTCATTGTTGTAGATACATTAAATGATAGTCATTGTTGTAGATACATTAAATGATAGTCATTGTTGTAGATAAATTTAAGGAGAGTCATTGTTGTAGATACATTTAAGGAGAGTCATTGTTGTAGATACATTTATGGTGAGTCATTGTTGTAGATACATTTAAGGAGATACATTACTGTAGATACATTTAAGGATAGTCATTGTTGTAGATACATTAAATGATAGTCATTGTTGTAGATACATTTATGGTGAGTCATTGTTGTAGATACATTAAATGATAGTCATTGTTGTAGATACATTAAATGATAGTCATTGTTGTAGATACATTAAATGATAGTCATTGTTGTAGATAAATTTAAGGAGAGTCATTGTTGTAGATACATTTAAGGAGAGTCATTGTTGTAGATCAATTTAAGGATAGTCATTGTTGTAGATACATTTAAGGATAGTCATTGTTGTAGATAAATTTAAGGATAGTCATTGTTGTAGATAAATTTAAGGATAGTCATTGTTGTAGATACATTTAAGGAGAGTCATTGTTGTAGATAAATTTAAGGAGATACATTACTGTAGATACATTTAAGGATAGTCATTGTTGTAGATACATTAAATGATAGTCATTGTTGTAGATAAATTTAAGGAGAGTCATTGTTGTAGATCACTTTAAGGAGAGACATTGTTGTAGATACATTTAAGGATAGTCATTACTGTAGATACATTTAAGGATAGTCATTGTTGTAGATATATTTAAGGAGAGTCATTGTTGTAGATACATTTAAGGAGATAGATTACTGTAGATACATTTAAGGATAGTCATTGTTGTAGATACATTAACTGATAGTCATTGTTGTAGATACATTTATGGTGAGTCATTGTTGTAGATACATTAAATGATAGTCATTGTTGTAGATACATTAAATGATAGTCATTGTTGTAGATACATTAAATGATAGTCATTGTTGTAGATAAATTTAAGGAGAGTCATTGTTGTAGATACATTTAAGGAGAGTCATTGTTGTAGATACATTTATGGTGAGTCATTGTTGTAGATACATTTATGGTGAGTCATTGTTGTAGATACATTTATGGTGAGTCATTGTTGTAGATACATTAAATGATAGTCATTGTTGTAGATACATTAAATGATAGTCATTGTTGTAGATACATTAAATGATAGTCATTGTTGTAGATAAATTTAAGGAGAGTCATTGTTGTAGATACATTTAAGGAGAGTCATTGTTGTAGATACATTTATGGTGAGTCATTGTTGTAGATACATTTAAGGAGAGTCATTGTTGTAGATACATTTATGGTGAGTCATTGTTGTAGATACATTTAAGGATAGTCATTGTTGTAGTTACATTTAAGGAGAGTCATTGTTGTAGATACATTTATGGTGAGTCATTGTTGTAGATACATTAAATGATAGTCATTGTTGTAGATACATTTAAGGAGAGTCATTGTTGTAGATACATTTATGGTGAGTCATTGTTGTAGATACATTTAAGGATAGTCATTGTTGTAGATACATTTAAGGATAGTCATTGTTGTAGATACATTTAAGGATAGTCATTGTTGTAGATAAATTTAAGGATAGTCATTGTTGTAGATAAATTTAAGGAGAGTCATTGTTGTAGATCAATTTAAGGAGAGTCATTGTTGTAGATACATTTAAGGATAGTCATTGTTGTAGATACATTTAAGGAGATACATTACTGTAGATACATTTAAGGATAGTCATTGTTGTAGATACATTTAAGGATAGTCATTGTTGTAGATACATTTAAGGAGAGTCATTGTTGTAGATACATTTATGGTGAGTCATTGTTGTAGATACATTTAAGGATAGTCATTGTTGTAGATTTATTTAAGGATAGTCATTGTTGTAGATAAATTTAAGGATAGTCATTGTTGTAGATAAATTTAAGGAGAGTCATTGTTGTAGATACATTTAAGGATAGCCATTGTTGTAGATAAATTTAAGGATAGTCATTGTTGTAGATAAATTTAAGGATAGTCATTGTTGTAGATAAATTTAAGGAGATACATTACTGTAGATACATTTAAGGATAGTCATTGTTGTAGATACATTTAAGGATAGTCATTGTTGTAGATAAATTTAAGGATAGTCATTGTTGTAGATAAATTTAAGGAGAGTCATTGTTGTAGATACATTTAAGGAGAGTCATTGTTGTAGATAAATTTAAGGATAGTCATTGTTGTAGATAAATTTAAGGCGAGTCATTGTTGTAGATACATTTAAGGAGATACATTACTGTAGATACATTTAAGGATAGTCATTGTTGTAGATACATTAAATGATAGTCATTGTTGTAGATACATTTAAGGAGAGACATTACTGTAGATATATTTAAGGATAGTCATTGTTGTAGATACATTAAATGATAGTCATTGTTGTAGATACATTTAAGGAGAGTCATTGTTGTAGATACATTTAAGGAGATACATTACTGTAGATACATTAAATGATAGTCATTGTTGTAGATACATTTAAGGATAGTCATTGTTGTAGATACATTAAATGATAGTCATTGTTGTAGATACATTTAAGGAGATACATTACTGTAGATACATTTAAGGATAGTCATTGTTGTAGATACATTTAAGGAGAGACATTACTGTAGATACATTTAAGGATAGTCATTGTTGTTGATACATTTAAGGAGAGTCATTGTTGTAGATAAATTTAAGGAGAGACATTACTGTAGATACATTTAAGGATAGTCATTGTTGTAGATACATTAAATGATAGTCATTGTTGTAGATACATTTAAGGAGAGTCATTGTTGTAGATAAATTTAAGGAGATACATTACTGTAGATATATTTAAGAAGAGTCTTTACTGTATATAAATTTAAGGATAGTCATTGTTGTAGATAAATTTAAGGAGATACATTACTGTAGATACATTTAAGGAGATACATTACTGTATATACATTTAAGGATAGTCATTGTTGTAGATACATTTAAGGATAGTCATTGTTGTAGATACATTTAAGGAGATACATTACTGTAGATACATTTAAGGAGATACATTACTGTAGATACATTTAAGGATAGTCATTGTTGTAGATACATTTAAGGATAGCCATTGTTGTAGATACATTTAAGGAGAGTCATTGTTGTAGATAAATTTAAGGAGATACATTACTGTAGATACATTTAAGGAGAGTCATTGTTTGTAGAAACATTAAATGATAGTCATTGTTGTAGATACATTTAAGGATAGTCATTGTTGTAGATACATTTAAGGATAGTCATTGTTGTAGATACATTTAAGGATACACATTACTGTATATACATTTAAGGATAGTCGTTGTTGTCGATACATTTAAGGAGATACATTACTGTAGATACATTTAAGGCGATACATTACTGTAGATACATTTAAGGATAGTCATTGTTGTCGATACATTTAAGGATAGCCATTGTTGTAGATACATTTAAGGAGATACATTACTGTAGATACATTTAAGGAGATACATTACTGTAGATTCATTTAAGGATAGTCATTGTTGTCGATACATTTAAGGATAGTCATTGTTGTAGATAAATTTAAGGAGATACATTATTGTAGATACATTTAAGGATAGTCATGTTTGTAGATACATTAAATGATAGTCATTGTTGGAGATACATGTAAGGATAGCCGTTTCTGTAGATACATTTAAGGATAGTCATTGTTGTAGATACATTTAAGGAGAGACATTACTGTAGATACATTTAAGGAGATATATTACTGTAGATACATTTAAGGATAGTCATCGTTGTAGATACATTTAAGGAAAGTCATTGTTGTAGATACATTTAAGGAGAGACATTACTGTAGATACATTTAAGGAGATATATTACTGTAGATACATTTAAGGATAGTCATCGTTGTAGATACATTTAAGGATAGTCATTGTTGTAGATACATTTAAGGAGAGACATTACTGTAGATACATTTAAGGAGATATATTACTGTAGATACATTTAAGGATAGTCATCGTTGTAGATACATTGAAGGAAAGTCATTGTTGTAGATACATTTAAGGAGAGACATTACTGTAGATACATTTAAGGAGATATATTACTGTAGATACATTTAAGGATAGTCATCGTTGTAGATACATTTAAGGATAGTCATTGTTGTAGATACATTTAAGGAGAGACATTACTGTAGATACATTTAAGGAGATATATTACTGTAGATACATTTAAGGATAGTCATTGTTGTAGATACATTTAAGGAGAGACATTACTGTAGATACATTTAAGGAGAGTCATTGTTGTAGATACATTTAAGGATAGTCATTGTTGTAGATACATTTAAGGAGAGACATTGTTGTCGATACATTAAATGATAGTCATTGTTGTAGATACATTTAAGGAGAGTCATTGTTGTAGATACATTTAAGGAGAGTCATTGTTGTAGATACATTTAAGGATAGCCATTGTTGTAGATAAATTTAAGGATAGTCATTGTTGTAGATACATTTAAGGATAGTCATTGTTGTAGATACATTAAATGATAGTCATTGTTGTAGATACATTTAAGGTGAGTCATTGTTGTAGATACATTAAATGATAGTCATTGTTGTAGATACATTTAAGGAGAGTCATTGTTGTAGATACATTTAAGGATAGTCATTGTTGTAGATAAATTTAAGGAGATACATTACTGTAGATACATTTAAGGATAGTCATTGTTGTAGATACATTTAAGGATAGTCATTGTTGTAGATAAATTTAAGGATAGTCATTGTTGTAGATAAATTTAAGGAGAGTCATTGTTGTAGATACATTTAAGGAGAGTCATTGTTGTAGATAAATTTAAGGATAGTCATTGTTGTAGATAAATTTAAGGCGAGTCATTGTTGTAGATACATTTAAGGAGATACATTACTGTAGATACATTTAAGGATAGTCATTGTTGTAGATACATTAAATGATAGTCATTGTTGTAGATACATTTAAGGAGAGACATTACTGTAGATATATTTAAGGATAGTCATTGTTGTAGATACATTAAATGATAGTCATTGTTGTAGATACATTTAAGGAGAGTCATTGTTGTAGATACATTTAAGGAGATACATTACTGTAGATACATTAAATGATAGTCATTGTTGTAGATACATTTAAGGATAGTCATTGTTGTAGATACATTAAATGATAGTCATTGTTGTAGATACATTTAAGGAGATACATTACTGTAGATACATTTAAGGATAGTCATTGTTGTAGATAAATTTAAGGAGAGACATTACTGTAGATACATTTAAGGATAGTCATTGTTGTTGATACATTTAAGGAGAGTCATTGTTGTAGATAAATTTAAGGAGAGACATTACTGTAGATACATTTAAGGATAGTCATTGTTGTAGATACATTAAATGATAGTCATTGTTGTAGATACATTTAAGGAGAGTCATTGTTGTAGATAAATTTAAGGAGATACATTACTGTAGTTATATTTAAGAAGAGTCTTTACTGTATATAAATTTAAGGATAGTCATTGTTGTAGATAAATTTAAGGAGATACATTACTGTAGATACATTTAAGGAGATACATTACTGTATATACATTTAAGGATAGTCATTGTTGTAGATACATTTAAGGATAGTCATTGTTGTAGATACATTTAAGGAGATACATTACTGTAGATACATTTAAGGAGATACATTACTGTAGATACATTTAAGGATAGTCATTGTTGTAGATACATTTAAGGATAGCCATTGTTGTAGATACATTTAAGGAGAGTCATTGTTGTAGATAAATTTAAGGAGATACATTACTGTAGATACATTTAAGGAGAGTCATTGTTTGTAGAAACATTAAATGATAGTCATTGTTGTAGATACATTTAAGGATAGTCATTGTTGTAGATACATTTAAGGATAGTCATTGTTGTAGATACATTTAAGGATACACATTACTGTATATACATTTAAGGATAGTCGTTGTTGTCGATACATTTAAGGAGATACATTACTGTAGATACATTTAAGGCGATACATTACTGTAGATACATTTAAGGATAGTCATTGTTGTCGATACATTTAAGGATAGCCATTGTTGTAGATACATTTAAGGAGATACATTACTGTAGATACATTTAAGGAGATACATTACTGTAGATTCATTTAAGGATAGTCATTGTTGTCGATACATTTAAGGATAGTCATTGTTGTAGATAAATTTAAGGAGATACATTATTGTAGATACATTTAAGGATAGTCATGTTTGTAGATACATTAAATGATAGTCATTGTTGGAGATACATGTAAGGATAGCCGTTTCTGTAGATACATTTAAGGATAGTCATTGTTGTAGATACATTTAAGGAGAGACATTACTGTAGATACATTTAAGGAGATATATTACTGTAGATACATTTAAGGATAGTCATCGTTGTAGATACATTTAAGGAAAGTCATTGTTGTAGATACATTTAAGGAGAGACATTACTGTAGATACATTTAAGGAGATATATTACTGTAGATACATTTAAGGATAGTCATTGTTGTAGATACATTTAAGGATAGTCATTGTTGTAGATAAATTTAAGGAGAGACATTACTGTAGATACATTTAAGGAGATATATTACTGTAGATACATTTAAGGATAGTCATCGTTGTAGATACATTTAAGGAAAGTCATTGTTGTAGATACATTTAAGGAGAGACATTACTGTAGATACATTTAAGGAGATATATTACTGTAGATACATTTAAGGATAGTCATCGTTGTAGATACATTTAAGGATAGTCATTGTTGTAGATACATTTAAGGAGAGACATTACTGTAGATACATTTAAGGAGATATATTACTGTAGATACATTTAAGGATAGTCATTGTTGTAGATACATTTAAGGAGAGACATTACTGTAGATACATTTAAGGAGAGTCATTGTTGTAGATACATTTAAGGATAGTCATTGTTGTAGATACATTTAAGGAGAGACATTGTTGTCGATACATTAAATGATAGTCATTGTTGTAGATACATTTAAGGAGAGTCATTGTTGTAGATACATTTAAGGAGAGTCATTGTTGTAGATACATTTAAGGATAGCCATTGTTGTAGATAAATTTAAGGATAGTCATTGTTGTAGATACATTTAAGGATAGTCATTGTTGTAGATACATTAAATGATAGTCATTGTTGTAGATACATTTAAGGTGAGTCATTGTTGTAGATACATTAAATGATAGTCATTGTTGTAGATACATTTAAGGAGAGTCATTGTTGTAGATACATTTAAGGAGAGTCATTGTTGTAGATACATTTAAGGAGAGACATTGTTGGAGATACATTTAAGGATAGTCATTGTTGTAGATACATTTAAGGTGAGTCATTGTTGTAGATACATTTAAGGAGAGTCATTGTTGTAGATACATTTAAGGAGAGACATTGTTGTAGATAAATTTAAGGAGAGTCATTGTTGTAGATACATTTAAGGAGAGTCATTGTTGTAGATACATTTAAGGAGAGACATTGTTGGAGATACATTTAAGGATAGTCATTGGTGTAGATACATTTAAGGTGAGTCATTGTTGTAGATACATTTAAGGAGAGTCATTGTTGTAGATACATTTAAGGAGAGACATTGTTGTAGATAAATTTAAGGAGAGTCATTGTTGTAGATACATTTAAGGAGAGTCATTGTTGTAGATACATTTAAGGAGAGACATTGTTGTAGATAAATTTAAGGAGAGTCATTGTTGTAGATACATTTAAGGAGAGACATTGTTGGAGATACATTTAAGGAGAGTCATTGTTGTAGATACATTTAAGGAGAGACATTGTTGTAGATACATTTAAGGAGATACATTACTGTAGATACATTTAAGGAGAGACATTGTTGTAGATAAATTTAAGGAGAGACATTGTTGGAGATACATTTAAGGATAGTCATTGTTGTAGATACATTTAAGGATAGTCATTGTTGTAGATACATTTAAGGAGAGACATTGTTGTAGATACATTTAAGGAGAGACATTGTTGTAGATAAATTTAAGGAGAGTCATTGTTGTAGATACATTTAAGGAGAGTCATTGTTGTAGATACATTTAAGGAGAGACATTGTTGGAGATACATTTAAGGATAGTCATTGTTGTAGATACATTTAAGGAGAGACATTGTTGGAGATACATTTAAGGATAGTCATTGTTGTAGATACATTTAAGGAGAGTCATTGTTGTAGATACATTTAAGGAGAGACATTGTTGGAGATACATTTAAGGAGAGTAATTGTTGTAGATACATTTAAGGAGAGACATTGTTGGAGATACATTTAAGGATAGTCATTGTTGTAGATACATTTAAGGTGAGTCATTGTTGTAGATACATTTAAGGAGAGTCATTGTTGTAGATCAATTTAAGGATAGTCATTGTTGTAGATACATTTAAGGAGAGTCATTGTTGTAGATAAATTTAAGGAGAGTCATTGTTGTAGATACATTTAAGGAGAGACATTGTTGGAGATACATTTAAGGAGAGTCATTGTTGTAGATACATTTAAGGAGAGACATTGTTGTAGATACATTTAAGGAGATACATTACTGTAGATACATTTAAGGAGAGTCATTGTTGTAGATACATTTAAGGAGAGACATTGTTGGAGATACATTTAAGGATAGTCATTGTTGTAGATATATTTAAGGAGAGTCATTGTTGTAGATACATTTAAGGAGAGTCATTGTTGTAGATACATTTAAGGAGAGACATTGTTGGAGATACATTTAAGGAGAGTCATTGTTGTAGATACATTTAAGGTGAGTCATTGTTGTAGATACATTTAAGGAGAGACATTGTTGGAGATACATTTAAGGATAGTCATTGTTGTAGATACATTTAAGGAGAGACATTGTTGGAGATACATTTAAGGAGAGACATTGTTGGAGATACATTTAAGGAGAGACATTGTTGGAGATACATTTAAGGAGAGACATTGTTGGAGATACATTTAAGGAGATACATTACTGTAGATACATTTAAGGTGAGTCATTGTTGTAGATTCAAGAGTTATGTGGCCAGACAAAGGGTATTTTGCCGAACAGAAGCACGTATTCGACAACGATAGACATATATTCCGCTGTTTCAGCGCATGTGAGTAATACACATGAAATAGGGCGCTATTTGAGTGTTAAGGTATTGTATACGTTAAGATACGCAGATTCATAAAGGCTGTTGAAATGTCCCCACCGTCATCGTCCAGTAGTTGATTAGTTATAACTGCGTCTCCCGCCAGCGTTAATCCAGGTGAAGTGAAGGTGAAGGTGAGCGTCTTGTGTGGTTCTGGGATCTGTTGAAGTGAATGGTGTTGGCTTTTTAGTGATCAAAACCACGAATTAAAACAACATCTATATGTTTATTGAGTGAAAATACACGCCGAGTTACCTATAACCAACGGATTAATGTTAACCAAAATAGAAACGTTTTGACGCATGATATTAATATGATTAAAGGCAAGTTAATCTAATTTTATCATTAAAGTTATTTACGATATCAATACCTAGTAAATATGTATTAACGGTTAGGGCATAACACCCGTATTGCTTCCCGGTCAGAAAATCCATATCAATATAGCCTGATTGAAGTTAAATTATATCAAATTATATTAGAGTTATCGCTCTCTGTTAGAGTCATTGCCCTGCAGGCATGATTTGAACATACATACAATTAAGCTAAAATCAGGTTAGAGATTTTCTTTCTGACATCACGATTTATCAGAATCATCATTTGTTTTATTCCACATACAGAAGGAAGCATCAGATCATCATGATCTAAGAAAGAAAGAACTGCTGCGTAACGTGCTCACACTGTCTCCAGGGAAGGTGATGGAGGTGGCCGCCAACACACCAGTGAAGGTATCCGTGTCTAATGAGATGACAGTCGAGCCAAGCAGGTAGTCCGTTCCTTCTGTGGCATCAGTAGAAGAGATTGTTAAAGTGATGGCAACCATATTTTGGCTTGGGGAGATCGACAAAAAGTTTAGAAAGACCACTCCGTCGCCTTCAGTAAACTGCTTGTCACCTCGTGAATCTGTAACGGTCAGTTCTGCAAAAAAAAAACACCACAAATGCAGATATATATTTCTCTATTATAAAATCAATGTTATCCTTCAATCTTAGAACAACCCTGCACATTTACGAGAACCCGCCGTAATTTGTGTTATATTTTTATTTATTAAAAAATGCTGTTATCATTGACTGGATCTTCACTGTATTGATAAATAACTTACGATTTAAACTGTATTTATTTTCAGATAGTACATTGAAACGGAGATTGATAAACAGGCCTAGGGTTACCCCTTTATAGATATTTCTCACTGTGGCGTTGACAGGATTTATACATTATAACATGTATTAAACATTATAACAAGAAACAAATTCGTATACCAATAACTTAATAACAATTAACACAATCTATGTACATGGACATTAAAAAATGTATGCTTTTGCATGATAAGTACAAATATGACATTTGATAAAAATTCAAAATTAAATAACCTATGTTCGAACATATTGCAGTATGACCTCGCGAATGACTTCATAGTAATAACTATCTTTTAAAATGTCCATATTAACCATTTTCACAACGTCAAATGCGCAACGAAAAGAGTTCCATTTCTTAATTCTCCTTGCCTTGGGAAGATGATGTTAACACGCACACGAAGCTTTCCTCTGAAGTTTGAGTTGGTGAAGTGAATTAAAGAGTTATTCCTGTGTTCAATATCTCCAGTCAAGATGGGTTTCAGGGTTTGATACTTCCAGTATGGCGCATTTTGTCTTGATGTATCTCAAAAAGGTCAAATTCATGTTATAGTCTATGAGCCAGGATTCGATGCAACTAAAAAGTCACTAGAAACGATATGACTGTTTGTCAGTTGATTTTATGTGTTCTCATCTAAACTGCTAAAACGAGAAACATGTAGAACACGAATAAGGTTTGGCTACTTTCCTAGGAAGATTTGCGCTGCACGTGTGTAAGAATCCATTTCAAGTGGATATCAGATTCAACAAAATAAGCAATGTGAGTGATGTTTTCGAAATGATTGTTTTCAAATAAAAAAAATCAAGTGCATGATTCGTGACGTCATACACATATAAGGAGGTAGAATGCATTCGGAGCAGTAGATTGCTTTTAGATAACCAACGAGTCGCGACGAATCCACTGTTCCAGCTGGTGCATTCTTCATTTCAGGATTGTTTTACATGTTTTGTGCCTCTATCGAAGTATAACAGCAACAAATTGTATAACATCGCGTAGCGTAGCGGAGCGATGTTATACGAAATTTGTTGCTGTTATACTTCGATAGAGGCACAAAACATGTAAAACAATCCTTATAATTACAAAATCAACACGTTTTTCTTTAAATATTTTCACAAATCTAATATATTTGTCATTTATCACGGGAGACAGCAGCTTGTTACACGCAACAATACATGGCTAAAACAAAATTGAGGAATCCTTAATCTAAAACGGCAGAGGATTCAATTTCGTTTTCACAGCATTCACTTGCATACAATCAGGGTTCGTTTTTTCTGGTTTACGCAATTTGTATTTTACCCTCATTAGCATATCACGCGACGTTCAAACATGGCTACCGTTTGCGAAGCGCTAGTGGATGAACAAGCTTGAGGACTTGTATCGATTTAAATGAAGTGTTCCCGGTGAACTTAATTCTCTCATTCGGAAAAGGAATGTATATTCCAGTTACCGGCGTAGGTGTGAAGACGAACTGACATGTGTATATGTTATTTTGCATCAAAACGTTACGCTCAGTTGTAAAAACCAACTGACACGACCGTTTGTTCTGATGTATTGTAACGTCACAAGGTACGAATGCACGAGGTATGGTAGCACATTTTATCTGCATTCATCGAGAAAAGGCAGCAGGTTTTTGAGAGCTCTCGTCCAATCAGAAACGCGGAAATTAGTGTAACAAACTCATTTTGTAATTATTACGTATTGCTGACGTCAGACATCGTAAGAAGGTGTCTTCAATAGTGTGAATACTCGCGAGATTTATTAGTGAATACCCGCTTCTAAACTAAAAAACAAAATCAATTTGCGGGGCATGTCATGATTTAATATATAAAGAAACTAATTCGATGTCCCTAGCTGACCATACACAAATAAACAAATTATCATTATAATACAAAATGATGAATAGCATGGCACCAAATTATTTATCTCATCTTTTACCGAGTTGAACAGTTGAGTGAATATAGACTCAGAAACATATGACATCCAGACATTCCGATGTTGTAGTGATTTATATCATATATAATGTTTACCTGATACAATAAGAAAATGGAATAATTTACCTGATCATATTTCAAATACTAAAACTATAGTCAATTCCAAAAGCCTACTGCAATCGACAAGATCACGTAGAAAGAGTATATTTGACCCATCAGTTGGTACACGGATTTGCCACATTCCTCACGCTCTCTTCAGACTACGGTGCAGTGATTTAAATGTTTGAATTTATCAATCAATAGACAATTGGTTGCCTAGTATGTCTTTGTATAATAGTTTATGTGTATGTTTATACTCATTAAGTTTAGGGGACTTATCTATTTTACCTCGAAATGTCTAAATTATTTTCCACTCCTTCTTATAATAGATATAAATAGATTATCTGTCTAATATAAGTATCTGTACGTGTTTCAATATAAGAGTTCATGTGCATATTTTAATCTATATTTTATTTCATTCGTATCTACACAAACAATTCGGCTCGCTACTGCACAGACACAGCGTCCCAACCTAATAGGAACACCTTTCTGCCTACGGACTTATGCCACGTGACTTTCGAGCAGATTGCACTGACTGGTCTCACTCCCCTGTAGAACATTAGCGGGTTGGTCTCACTCCCCTGTAGAACATTAGGGGGTTGGTCTCACTCCCCTGTAGAACATTAGGGGGTTGATCTCACTCCCCTGTAGAACATTAGCGGGTTGGTCTCACTCCCCTGTAGAACATTAAGGGGTAGTCTCACTCCCCTGTAGAACATTAGGGGGTTGGTCTCACTCCCCTGTGCAACATTAGGCGGTAGTATCACTCCCCTGTAGAACAATAGGGGGTTGGTCTCACTCCCCTGTAGAACATTAGGGGGTAGTCTCACTCCCCTGTAGAACATTAGGGGGTTGGTCTAACTCCCCTGTAGAACATTAGGGGGTTGATCTCACTCCCCTGTAGAACATTAACGGGTTGGTCTCACTCCCCTGTAGAACATTAAGGGGTAGTCTCACTCCCCTGTAGAACATTAGGGGGTTGGTCTCACTCCCCTGTAGAACATTAGGGGGTTGGTCTCACTCCCCTGTAGAACATTAGGGGGTAGTCTCACTCCCCTGTAGAACATTAGGGGGTTGGTCTCACTCCCCTGTAGAACATTAGGGGGTTGGTCTCACTCCCCTGTAGAACATTAGGGGGTTGGTCTCACTCCCCTGTGCAACATTAGGCTGTAGTCTTACTCCCCTGTAGAACAATAGGGGGTTGGTCTCACTCCCCTGTAGAACATTAGGGGGTAGTCTCACTCCCCTGTAGAACATTAGGGGGTTGGTCTCACTCCCCTGTAGAACATTAGGGGTTGGTCTCACTCCCCTGTAGAACATTAGGGGGGTAGTCTCACTCCCCTGTAGAACATTAGGGGGTAGTCTCACTCCCCTGTAGAACATTAGCGGGTTGGTCTCACTCCCCTGTAGAACATTAGGGGGTTGGTCTCACTCCCCTGTAGAACATTAGGGGGTAGTCTCACTCCCCTGTAGTACATTAGGGGGTTGGTCTCACTCCCCTGTAGAACATTAAGGGGTAGTCTCACTCCCCTGTAGAACATTAGGGGGTTGGTCTCACTCCCCTGTGCAACATTAGGCGGTAGTATCACTCCCCTGTAGAACAATAGGGGGTTGATCTCACTCCCCTGTAGAACATTAAGGGGTAGTCTCACTCCCCTGTAGAACATTAGGGGGTTGGTCTCACTCCCCTGTAGAACATTAGGGGGTTGGTCTCACTCCCCTGTAGAACATTAGGGGGTAGTCTCACTCCCCTGTAGAACATTAGGGGGTTGGTCTCACTCCCCTGTAGAACATTAGGGGGTTGGTCTCACTCCCCTGTAGAACATTAGGGGGTTGGTCTCACTCCCCTGTGCAACATTAGGCTGTAGTCTTACTCCCCTGTAGAACAATAGGGGGTTGGTCTCACTCCCCTGTAGAACATTAGGGGGTAGTCTCACTCCCCTGTAGAACATTAGGGGGTTGGTCTCACTCCCCTGTAGAACATTAGGGATTGATCTCACTCCCCTGTAGAACATTAGGGGGGTAGTCTCACTCCCCTGTAGAACATTAGGGGGTAGTCTCACTCCCCTGTAGAACATTAGCGGGTTGGTCTCACTCCCCTGTAGAACATTAGGGGGTAGTCTCACTCCCCTGTAGAACATTAGGGGGTTGGTCTCACTCCCCTGTAGAACATTAGGGGTTGATCTCACTCCCCTGTAGAACAAAAGGGGGATAGTCTCACTCCCCTGTAGAACATTAGGGGGGTGGTCTCACTCCCTGTAGAACATTAGGGGGTGGGTCTCATTTCCCTGTAGAACATTAGGGGGTAGTCTCACTCCAATGTAGAACATTAGGGGGTTGGTCTCACTCCCCTGTAGAACATTAGGGGTTGATCTCACTCCCCTGTAGAACATTAGGGGGTAGTCTCACTCCCCTGTAGAACATGAGGGGGGTTGGTCTCACTCCCCTGTAGAACATTAGGGGTTGATCTCACTCCCCTGTAGAACATTAGGGGGGTAGTCTCACTCCCCTGTAGAACATTAGGGGGTAGTCTCACTCCCCTGTAGAACATTAGCGGGTTTGTCTCACTCCCCTGTAGAACATTAGGGGGTAGTCTCACTCCCCTGTAGAACATTAGGGGTGTGGTCTCACTCCCCTGTAGAACATTAGGGGGTAGTCTCACTCCCCTGTAGAACATTAGCGGGTTGGTCTCACTCCCCTGTAGAACATTAGGGGGTGGGTCTCACTCCCCTGTAGAACATTAGGGGGTGGGTCTCACTCCCCTGTAGAACATTAGGGGGTAGTCTCACTCCCCTGTAGAACATTAGGGGTTGATCTCACTCCCCTGTAGAACATTAGGGGGATAGTCTCACTCCCCTGTAGAACATTAGGGGGTTGGTCTCACTCCCCTGTAGAACATTAGGGGGTTGGTCTCACTCCCCTGTAGAACATTAGGGGGGTGGTCTCACTCCCCTGTAGAACATTAGGGGGTTGGTCTCACTCCCCTGTAGAACATTAGGGGTTGATCTCACTCCCCTGTAGAACATTAGGGGGGTAGTCTCAATCCCCTGTAGAACATTATTGGTTGATCTCACTCCCCTGTAGAACATTAGGGGGGTAGTCTCACTCCCCTGTAGAACATTAGGGGGTAGTCTCACTCCCCTGTAGAACATTAGGGGTTAGTCTCACTCCCCTGTAGAACATTAGGGGGTGGGTCTCACTCCCCTGTAGAACATTAGGGGGTAGTCTCACTCCCCTGTAGAACATTAGGGGTTGATCTCACTCCCCTGTAGAACATTAGGGGGATAGTCTCACTCCCCTGTAGAACATTAGGGGGTTGGTCTCACTCCCCTGTAGAACATTAGGGGGTTGGTCTCACTCCCCTGTAGAACATTAGGGGGGTGGTCTCACTCCCCTGTAGAACATTAGGGGGTTGGTCTCACTCCCCTGTGCAACATTAGGCGGTAATCTCACTCCCCTGTAGAACATTAGGGGGTTGATCTCACTCCCCTGTAGAACATTAGGGGGTTGGTCTCACTCCCCTGTAGAACATTAGGGGGTTGATCTCACTCCCCTGTAGAACATTAGGGGGGGGGGGGTGGTCTCACTCCCTGTAGAACATTAGGGGGTTGGTCTCACTCCCCTGTAGAACATTAGGGGGTTGGTCTCACTCCCCTGTAAAACATTAGGGGGTTGGTCTCACTCCCCTGTAGAACATTAGGGGTTGATATCACTCCCCTGTAGAACATTAGGGGGGTGGTCTCACTCCCCTGTAGAACATTAGGGGGTTGGTCTCACTCCCCTGTAGAACATTAGGGGGTTGGTCTCACTCCCCTGTAAAACATTAGGGGGTTGGTCTCACTCCCCTGTAGAACATTAGGGGTTGATATCACTCCCCTGTAGAACATTAGGGGGGTGGTCTCACTCCCCTGTAGAACATTAGGGGGTTGGTCTCACTCCCCTGTAGAACATTAGGGGGGTGGTCTCACTCCCCTGTAGAACATTAGGGGGTTGGTCTCACTCCTCTGTAGAACATTAGGGGGTTGGTCTCACTCCCCTGTAAACATTAGGGGGTTGGTCTCACTCCCCTATAGAACATTAGGCGGTGTTCTCACTCCCCTGTACAACATTAGGGGGTGGTCTCACTCCCCTGTAGAACATTAGGGGGTTGATCTCACTCCCCTGTAGAACATGAGGGGGTTGGTCTCACTCCCCTGTACAACATTATGGGGTGGTCTCACTCCCCTGTACAACATTATGGGGTGGTCTCACTCCCCTGTACAACATTATGGGGTGGTCTCACTCCCCTGTACAACATTAGGGGGTGGTCTCACTCCCCTGTAGAACATTAGGGGGTTGATCTCACTCCCCCGTAGGACATTAGGGGGTTATTTCACTCCCCTGTACAACATTAGGGGGGTGGTCTCACTCCCCTGTACAACATTGGGGGTTGGTATCACTCCCCTGTACAACATTAGGGGGTGGTCTCACTACCCTGTACAACATTGGGGGGTGGTCTCACTCCTCTGTACAACATTAGGGGGTAGTCTCACTCCCCTGTAGAACATTAGGGGTGTGGTCTCACTCCCCTGTAGAACATTAGGGGGTTGATCTCACTACCCTGTAGAACATTAGGGGGTTGGTCTCACTCCCCTGTAGAACATTATGGGGTGGTCTCACTCCCCTGTAGAACATTAGGGGGTGGTTTCACTCCCCTGTACAACATTAGGGGTTGGTCTCACCAAACAATTATTATAAAATACTTTATAATATCCTGTCAGCTAATAGTTACCCATTTACAAAGCCCAGTATTTGGTGCATCAGATCGCGTAACGGACATTGGGTGTTGACCCAACATCCCTTTACTTTTTTTAATAGTATATGGGGCTAGATCGTCGACTTCATATTCGTTTTAATCGCTAGTTTCGACAATACAAGCCCCTGTGGGTCTCACTCCCCTGTAGAACATAAGGGGGTTGATCTCACTCCCCTGTAGAACATTAGGGGGTTGATCTCACTCCCCTGTAGAACATTAGGGGGTTGATCTCACTCCCCTGTAGAACATTAGGGGGTTGATCTCACTCCCCTGTAGAACATTAGGGGGTTGGTCTCACTCCCCTGTACAACATTAGGGGGGTGGGGGTGGTCTCACTCCCCTATAGAACATTAGGGGGTGGTCTCACTCCCCTGTAGAACATTAGGGGGTTGGTCTCACTCCCCTGTAGAACATTAGGGGTTGATATCACTCCCCTGTAGAACATTAGGGGGTGGTCTCACTCCCTGTAGAACATTAGGGGGGTGGTCTCACTCCCCTGTAGAACATTAGGGGGGTGGTCTCACTCCCGTGTACAACATTAGGGGGGTGGGGGTGGTCTCACTCCCCTGTAGAACATTAGGGGACGGTCTCACTCCCCTATAGAACTTTAGGGGGTTATTTCACTCCCCTGTACAACATTAGGGGGGTGGTCTCACTCCCCTGTACAACATTAGGGGTTGGTCTCACTCCCCTGTACAACATTAGGGGGTGGTCTCACTACCCTGTACAACATTGGGGGGTGGTCTCACTCCTCTGTACAACATTAGGGGGTAGTCTCACTCCCCTGTAGAACATTAGGGGTGTGGTCTCACTCCCCTGTAGAACATTAGGGGGTGGTCTCACTCCCCTGTACAACACTAGGGGGGTGGTCTCACTCCCCTGTATAACATAAGGGGGTTGGTCTCACTCTCCTGTACAACATTAGCGGGTTGGTCTCACTCCCCTGTAAAACATTAGGGGGTTGGTCTCACTCCCCTATAGAACATTAGGCGGTGTTCTCACTCCCCTGTACAACATTAGGGGGTGGTCTCACTCCCCTGTAGAACATTAGGGGGTTGATCTCACTCCCCTGTAGAACATGAGGGGGTTGGTCTCACTCCCCTGTACAACATTATGGGGTGGTCTCACTCCCCTGTACAACATTATGGGGTGGTCTCACTCCCCTGTACAACATTATGGGGTGGTCTCACTCCCCTGTACAACATTAGGGGGTGGTCTCACTCCCCTGTAGAACATTAGGGGGTTGATCTCACTCCCCCGTAGGACATTAGGGGGTTATTTCACTCCCCTGTACAACATTAGGGGGGTGGTCTCACTCCCCTGTACAACATTGGGGGTTGGTATCACTCCCCTGTAGAACATTAGGGGGTTGGTCTCACTCCCCTGTGCAACATTAGGCTGTAGTCTTACTCCCCTGTAGAACAATAGGGGGTTGGTCTCACTCCCCTGTAGAACATTAGGGGGTAGTCTCACTCCCCTGTAGAACATTAGGGGGTTGGTCTCACTCCCCTGTAGAACATTAGGGGTTGATCTCACTCCCCTGTAGAACATTAGGGGGGTAGTCTCACTCCCCTGTAGAACATTAGGGGGTAGTCTCACTCCCCTGTAGAACATTAGCGGGTTGGTCTCACTCCCCTGTAGAACATTAGGGGGTTGGTCTCACTCCCCTGTAGAACATTAGGGGGTAGTCTCACTCCCCTGTAGTACATTAGGGGGTTGGTCTCACTCCCCTGTAGAACATTAGGGGTTGATCTCACTCCCCTGTAGAACATTAAGGGGTAGTCTCACTCCCCTGTAGAACATTAGGGGGTTGGTCTCACTCTCCTGTAGAACATTAGGGGGTTGGTCTCACTCCCCTGTAGAACATTAGGGGGTAGTCTCACTCCCCTGTAGAACATTAGGGGGTTGGTCTCACTCCCCTGTAGAACATTAGGGGGTTGGTCTCACTCCCCTGTAGAACATTAGGGGGTTGGTCTCACTCCCCTGTGCAACATTAGGCTGTAGTCTTACTCCCCTGTAGAACAATAGGGGGTTGGTCTCACTCCCCTGTAGAACATTAGGGGGTAGTCTCACTCCCCTGTAGAACATTAGGGGGTTGGTCTCACTCCCCTGTAGAACATTAGGGGTTGATCTCACTCCCCTGTAGAACATTAGGGGGGTAGTCTCACTCCCCTGTAGAACATTAGGGGGTAGTCTCACTCCCCTGTAGAACATTAGCGGGTTGGTCTCACTCCCCTGTAGAACATTAGGGGGTAGTCTCACTCCCCTGTAGAACATTAGGGGGTTGGTCTCACTCCCCTGTAGAACATTAGGGGTTGATCTCACTCCCCTGTAGAACAAAAGGGGGATAGTCTCACTCCCCTGTAGAACATTAGGGGGGTGGTCTCACTCCCTGTAGAACATTAGGGGGTGGGTCTCACTTCCCTGTAGAACATTAGGGGGTAGTCTCACTCCAATGTAGAACATTAGGGGGTTGGTCTCTCTCCCCTGTAGAACATTAGGGGTTGATCTCACTCCCCTGTAGAACATTAGGGGGTAGTCTCACTCCCCTGTAGAACATGAGGGGGGTTGGTCTAACTCCCCTGTAGAACATTAGGGGTTGATCTCACTCCCCTGTAGAACATAAGGGGGATAGTCACACTCCCCTGTAGAACATTAGGGGGGTGGTCTCACTCCCCTGTAGAACATTAGGGGGTTGGTCTCACTCCCCTGTGCAACATTAGGCGGTAGTCTCACTCCCCTGTAGAACATTAGGGGGTTGATCTCACTCCCCTGTAGAAGATTAGGGGGTTGGTTTCACTCCCCTGTAGAACATTAGGGGGTTGATCTCACTCCCCTGTAGAACATTAGGGGGTTGGTCTCACTCCCCTGTAGAACATTAGGGGGTTGGTCTCACTCCCCTGTAGAACATTAGGGGTTGATCTCACTCCCCTGTAGAACATTAGGGGGGTAGTCTCAATCCCCTGTAGAACATTAGGGGTTGATCTCACGCCCCTGTAGAACATTAGGGGGGTAGTCTCACTCCCCTGTAGAACATTAGGGGGTAGTCTCACTCCCCTGTAGAACATTAGCGGGTTTGTCTCACTCCCCTGTAGAACATTAGGGGGTAGTCTCACTCCCCTGTAGAACATTAGATGTGTGGTCTCACTCCCCTGTAGAACATTAGGGGGTAGTCTCACTCCCCTGTAGAACATTAGCGGGTTGGTCTCACTCCCCTGTAGAACATTAGGGGGTGGGTCTCACTCCCCTGTAGAACATTAGGGGGTGGGTCTCACTCCCCTGTAGAACATTAGGGGGTAGTCTCACTCCCCTGTAGAACATTAGGGGTTGATCTCACTCCCCTGTAGAACATTAGGGGGATAGTCTCACTCCCCTGTAGAACATTAGGGGGTTGGTCTCACTCCCCTGTAGAACATTAGGGGGTTGGTCTCACTCCCCTGTAGAACATTAGGGGGGTGGTCTCACTCCCCTGTAGAACATTAGGGGGTTGGTCTCACTCCCCTGTAGAACATTAGGGGTTGATCTCACTCCCCTGTAGAACATTAGGGGGGTAGTCTCAATCCCCTGTAGAACATTATTGGTTGATCTCACTCCCCTGTAGAACATTAGGGGGGTAGTCTCACTCCCCTGTAGAACATTAGGGGGTAGTCTCACTCCCCTGTAGAACATTAGGGGTTAGTCTCACTCCCCTGTAGAACATTAGGGGGTGGGTCTCACTCCCCTGTAGAACATTAGGGGGTAGTCTCACTCCCCTGTAGAACATTAGGGGTTGATCTCACTCCCCTGTAGAACATTAGGGGGATAGTCTCACTCCCCTGTAGAACATTAGGGGGTTGGTCTCACTCCCCTGTAGAACATTAGGGGGTTGGTCTCACTCCCCTGTAGAACATTAGGGGGGTGGTCTCACTCCCCTGTAGAACATTAGGGGGTTGGTCTCACTCCCCTGTGCAACATTAGGCGGTAATCTCACTCCCCTGTAGAACATTAGGGGGTTGATCTCACTCCCCTGTAGAACATTAGGGGGTTGGTCTCACTCCCCTGTAGAACATTAGGGGGTTGATCTCACTCCCCTGTAGAACATTAGGGGGGGGGGGGTGGTCTCACTCCCTGTAGAACATTAGGGGGTTGGTCTCACTCCCCTGTAGAACATTAGGGGGTTGGTCTCACTCCCCTGTAAAACATTAGGGGGTTGGTCTCACTCCCCTGTAGAACATTAGGGGTTGATATCACTCCCCTGTAGAACATTAGGGGGGTGGTCTCACTCCCCTGTAGAACATTAGGGGGTTGGTCTCACTCCCCTGTAGAACATTAGGGGGTTGGTCTCACTCCCCTGTAAAACATTAGGGGGTTGGTCTCACTCCCCTGTAGAACATTAGGGGTTGATATCACTCCCCTGTAGAACATTAGGGGGGTGGTCTCACTCCCCTGTAGAACATTAGGGGGTTGGTCTCACTCCCCTGTAGAACATTAGGGGGGTGGTCTCACTCCCCTGTAGAACATTAGGGGGTTGGTCTCACTCCCCTGTAGAACATTAGGGGGTTGGTCTCACTCCCCTGTAAAACATTAGGGGGTTGGTCTCACTCCCCTATAGAACATTAGGCGGTGTTCTCACTCCCCTGTACAACATTAGGGGGTGGTCTCACTCCCCTGTAGAACATTAGGGGGTTGATCTCACTCCCCTGTAGAACATGAGGGGGTTGGTCTCACTCCCCTGTACAACATTATGGGGTGGTCTCACTCCCCTGTACAACATTATGGGGTGGTCTCACTCCCCTGTACAACATTATGGGGTGGTCTCACTCCCCTGTACAACATTAGGGGGTGGTCTCACTCCCCTGTAGAACATTAGGGGGTTGATCTCACTCCCCCGTAGGACATTAGGGGGTTATTTCACTCCCCTGTACAACATTAGGGGGGTGGTCTCACTCCCCTGTACAACATTGGGGGTTGGTATCACTCCCCTGTACAACATTAGGGGGTGGTCTCACTCCCCTGTACAACATTGGGGGGTGGTCTCACTCCTCTGTACAACATTAGGGGGTAGTCTCACTCCCCTGTAGAACATTAGGGGTGTGGTCTCACTCCCCTGTAGAACATTAGGGGGTTGATCTCACTACCCTGTAGAACATTAGGGGGTTGGTCTCACTCCCCTGTAGAACATTATGGGGTGGTCTCACTCCCCTGTAGAACATTAGGGGGTGGTTTCACTCCCCTGTACAACATTAGGGGTTGGTCTCACCAAACAATTATTATAAAATACTTTATAATATCCTGTCAGCTAATAGTTACCCATTTACAAAGCCCAGTATTTGGTGCATCAGATCGCGTAACGGACATTGGGTGTTGACCCAACATCCCTTTACTTTTTTTAATAGTATATGGGGCTAGATCGTCGACTTCATATTCGTTTTAATCGCTAGTTTCGACAATACAAGCCCCTGTGGGTCTCACTCCCCTGTAGAACATAAGGGGGTTGATCTCACTCCCCTGTAGAACATTAGGGGGTTGATCTCACTCCCCTGTAGAACATTAGGGGGTTGATCTCACTCCCCTGTAGAACATTAGGGGGTTGATCTCACTCCCCTGTAGAACATTAGGGGGTTGGTCTCACTCCCCTGTACAACATTAGGGGGGTGGGGGTGGTCTCACTCCCCTATAGAACATTAGGGGGTGGTCTCACTCCCCTGTAGAACATTAGGGGGTTGGTCTCACTCCCCTGTAGAACATTAGGGGTTGATATCACTCCCCTGTAGAACATTAGGGGGTGGTCTCACTCCCTGTAGAACATTAGGGGGGTGGTCTCACTCCCCTGTAGAACATTAGGGGGGTGGTCTCACTCCCGTGTACAACATTAGGGGGGTGGGGGTGGTCTCACTCCCCTGTAGAACATTAGGGGACGGTCTCACTCCCCTATAGAACTTTAGGGGGTTATTTCACTCCCCTGTACAACATTAGGGGGGTGGTCTCACTCCCCTGTACAACATTAGGGGTTGGTCTCACTCCCCTGTACAACATTAGGGGTTGGTCTCACTCCCCTGTACAACATTAGGGGGTAGTCTCACTCCCCTGTAGAACATTAGGGGTGTGGTCTCACTCCCCTGTAGAACATTAGGGGGTGGTCTCACTCCCCTGTACAACACTAGGGGGGTGGTCTCACTCCCCTGTATAACATAAGGGGGTTGGTCTCACTCTCCTGTACAACATTAGCGGGTTGGTCTCACTCCCCTGTACAACATTAGCGGGTTGGTCTCACTCCCCTGTAGAACATTTGGGGGGGGGGGGGGGGGGGTTTCTCACTCCCCTGTACAACATTAGGGGTTGATCTCACTCCCCTGTAGAACTTTAGGGGGTGGTCTCACTCCTCTGTACAACATTAGGGGGTGGTCTAACTCCCCTGGAGAACATTAGGGGGTGGTCTCACTCCCCTGTATAACATTAAGGGGGTGGTTTCACTCCCCTGTAGAACATTAGGGGGGTGGTCTCACTCCCCTGTACAACATTAGGGGGTGGTCTCACTCCCCTGTAGAACATTAGGGTTTAGTCTCACTCCCCTGTAAAACATTAGGGGCTTGGTCTCACTCCCCTGTAGAACATTAGCGGGTTGGTCTCACTCCCCTGTAGAACATTAGGGGGGTTGGTCTCAGTCCCCTGTACAACATTAGGGGGTTGGTCTCACTCCCCTGTAGAACATTAGGCGGTGGTCTCACTACCCAGTAGAACATTAGGGGGTTGGTCTCACTCCCCTGTACAACATTAGGGGTTGATCTCACTCCCCTGTAGAACTTTAGGGGGTTGGTCTCACTCCCTTGTGCAACATTAGGCGGTGGTCTCACTCCCCTGTAGAACATTAGGGGGGTTGGTCTCACTCCCCTGTAGAACATTAGGGGCGTTGGTCTCACTCCCCTGTAGAACATTAGGGTGTTGTCTCACTCCCCTGTACAACATTAGGGTGTGGTCTCACTCCCCTGTACAACATTAGGGGGTGGTCTCACTCCTCTGTACAACATTAGGGGGTGGTCCCACTCCCCTGTAGGACATTAGGGGGTGGTCTCACTCCCCTGTACAACATTAGGGGGGTGGTCTTACTCCCCTGTAGAACATTAGGGGGTGGTCTCACTCCCCTGTAGAATATTTGGGGGGGGGGGGGGGGGGGGGGTTCTCACTCCCCTGTACAACATTAGGGGTTGATCTCACTCCCCTGTAGAACTTTAGGGGGTGGTCTCACTCCTCTGTACAACATTAGGGGGTGGTCTCACTCCCCTGGAGAACATTAGGGGGTGGTCTCACTCCCCTGTATAACATTAAGGGGGTGGTTTCACTCCCCTGTAGAACATTAGGGGGGTGGTCTCACTCCCCTGTACAACATTAGGGGGTGGTCTCACTCCCCTGTAGAACATTAGGGTTTAGTCTCACTCCCCTGTAAAACATTAGGGGGTTGGTCTCACTCCCCTGTAGAACATTAGCGGGTTGGTCTCACTCCCCTGTAGAACATTAGGGGGGTTGGTCTCACTCCCCTGTACAACATTAGGGGGTTGGTCTCACTCCCCTGTACAACATTAGGGGTTGATCTCACTCCCCTGTAGAACTTTAGGGGGTTGGTCTCACTCCCCTGTGCAACATTAGGCGGTGGTCTCACTCCCCTGTAGAACATTAGGGGGGTTGGTCTCACTCCCCTGTAGAACATTAGGGGCGTTGGTCTCACTCCCCTGTAGAACATTAGGGTGTTGTCTCACTCCCCTGTACAACATTAGGGTGTGGTCTCACTCCCCTGTACAACATTGGTGGTGGTCTCACTCCTCTGTACAACATTAGGGGGTGGTCTCACTCCCCTGTAGTACATTAGTGGGTGGTCTCACTCCCCTGTAGAACATTAGGGGCGTTGGTCTCACTCCCCTGTAGAACATTAGGGTGTGGTCTCACTCCCCTGTACAACATTAGGGTGTGGTCTCACTCCCCTGTACAACATTAGGGGGTGGTCTCACTCCTCTGTACAACATTAGGGGGTGGTCCCACTCCCCTGTAGGACATTAGGGGGTGGTCTCACTCCCCTGTACAACATTAGGGGGGTGGTCTTACTCCCCTGTAGAACATTAGGGGGTGGTCTCACTCCCCTGTAGAATATTTGGGGGGGGGGGGGGGGGGGGGGGTTCTCACTCCCCTGTACAACATTAGGGGTTGATCTCACTCCCCTGTAGAACTTTAGGGGGTGGTCTCACTCCTCTGTACAACATTAGGGGGTGGTCTCACTCCCCTGGAGAACATTAGGGGGTGGTCTCACTCCCCTGTATAACATTAAGGGGGTGGTTTCACTCCCCTGTAGAACATTAGGGGGGTGGTCTCACTCCCCTGTACAACATTAGGGGGTGGTCTCACTCCCCTGTAGAACATTAGGGTTTAGTCTCACTCCCCTGTAAAACATTAGGGGGTTGGTCTCACTCCCCTGTAGAACATTAGCGGGTTGGTCTCACTCCCCTGTAGAACATTAGGGGGGTTGGTCTCACTCCCCTGTACAACATTAGGGGGTTGGTCTCACTCCCCTGTACAACATTAGGGGTTGATCTCACTCCCCTGTAGAACTTTAGGGGGTTGGTCTCACTCCCCTGTGCAACATTAGGCGGTGGTCTCACTCCCCTGTAGAACATTAGGGGGGTTGGTCTCACTCCCCTGTAGAACATTAGGGGCGTTGGTCTCACTCCCCTGTAGAACATTAGGGTGTTGTCTCACTCCCCTGTACAACATTAGGGTGTGGTCTCACTCCCCTGTACAACATTGGTGGTGGTCTCACTCCTCTGTACAACATTAGGGGGTGGTCTCACTCCCCTGTAGTACATTAGTGGGTGGTCTCACTCCCCTGTACAACATTAGGGGGGTGGTCTCACTCCCCTGTAGAACATTAGGGGGTGGTCTCACTCCCCTGTACAACATTAGGGGTGATTTTACTCCCCTGCAGTTGTTTTCAGTTTAGTGGAGATGGACACTGGACTTTCTAATAGCTCCCTCGCCAGTCTAACCTGTGACGTCATGCCTACATTTGCAAATGGCCTAATGCCTAATGATCCTTATGATATGTTGATACGTTAACGATTTGTTTTACGAAAAAGAATGGCAGAATATTTTGCTCAAATTGATTTTAGATCTGTAGGTGAATTATACAGTGTAAACCCTCGAAAGTCACAGTGATACGGCTTGTGTCAAATCAAGTAAAGGCTTCGTGTTAATGAAAAATTTGGTTGAACGAAATAAAGTTGCTACACGATTCGCGATGTCAATATTTTGCTGTCCCGTTTACGTGGAACAAAATGGCAACATTACCTGAAAATACTATCAAAAGATAGAATTTTTATTTTTGTTTATGTTTCTGTCCGTGATTTTCTTGTTTGATGCGTTCAACACAGTAAAACTGCTTATTGAAATGCAGTGTAAATTGTACCTCGCGGGCCTTTGTTGACAAAATGGCGGTGACACTGCAGATACCACTTTCCGGAAATCTTATTCCAATTAACTAATATGTTACGGACATCTGATGGATATAATGAATTTAAACATGATATTCATTGAACTTTTACAATTTATGTTCGCTTTTATATTTACTATTTATATCAGAAACTGTATCGAACTGCAAATGTCAAGTGTATTGCTTTATGAAACCAAAAAGATTGACAAACATAATGTATTTACCCATCTAAATTCCTATAAAGACAACGGGAGAAAAGTCTCAAGCAAATGTTATCTTATCATATATTTGATTGAAAGTTGGAAGGGGTATTTCAATACATAATTTTTAGGGAAATATAACCAAAGGACGATGAGAGTTTGAATGAAGTTACAATGGAATGTTTTATCTGGCGCGAAACAATGTTCAGCTGTCGGGGAAACAGCACGAGAGATGATACATGACGTTTATCACGCGAGTCTTGACGTCATATCCTGAGTTTCACAACGTACTTGTAGATATTTCGGGAAAACCCACGTCGCGGACGAAATGTTATTTATATCAATTTTGAATTATGAAGATGTAATAAATTGACAGCTCCTTTGGCACTGAACAATCCGTTGATATTGTAATCGTCCACGGGACTGACACCCGACTTTTAAGTTAAATGCACTTATTCTCATGAATATTCAAGAAGGGTGCAACACTGAACAAAAAGTAAGCTAAACAAAGATTAATATTATCCAAATTTACATATTTTTACAAGAAGAGGGTGCCAGTAGAATGATTAGCTTTTTGGGAAACAGAAAATATGAAAAGTAAGGTATATAAATTGAATACAATGAATTTGTTGTCAGATTTATTTACATTTGTTAAAACATAGTGTATTTTCAATAATAATGCAATTTTCATGGGTTTTTTTTCAATGAATGTATTTTATTATGAAAATATTTCCAAATTTCAAATTTAGAATATTCTACAATAAATTGTTACTTGTATTGGCAATTAAATAAACAATTATAACTTAATAAATATAACAGTAAAATGTATTTAGAATTTTCAAATTTATATTATAAAAATAATTATTAGTTAAAAAGCTAATGGCAAACATTAATTCTAAAAAAAATTTTTAAATTATTGTTCAAATTAAAAATTAATTCACAAGTTTTATTAAAATCTTGACAAAGTCTTATGACGAATACTACAAATTTGTGAATTGACTTAATAATATGTTGGGACATGTCTCCATTATTAACATAAATAATTTATTAACCTCTTTTCCAAAGCAGACATTTAATCCATGCTTAATTTTCATACTTTGGGAAAATTCATTTTAATTGCTTTGTCATCTAGTAAAAAATGTTGAAAGGTAAAGCACCAGGTAATGAGAAACAATAAATATTTGTATGTGACATTTGCTTAACAATATATTTTTAAAAGAATTGTGTTTGAATGTAGGAACATGTAAATACTTTTTAAATAATAATTTCTAGCCGTTGTTATTTTTTATGACCTAAATATTATTTTTTTCTATTTTTATTTTAAGTTAGAGGATTTATCATAATTACTTTTTTTTTTACAAAATAAAACTTAATACATTAAAACGTGCATGATTGATGCATGCAAATCTGGTGAAATTTAAATTTTGTTTATGTTTGTCCTTGATAAAAAAAAAAAGTTGAAGTTACAGTCTCATCAGTTCAAATGATCTTTTGTCATCGACTCGGAAGTTGTGATGATCAAAGGGGAGACATTGCAGAGCAGGGGCGTGGCCTGCGAAAAATCGTCATTGTTTATTTTTGATGTCACGTAAATTGAATGAACTAACAGATAACACTCTAAATCTTAAAATAATTGGTGTCTTGCAAGACAACTACAAAAACAAAAGAGTATACGACGACTACGTTCCCGCCATATCTATTGCGCCAATGTGCGGGTGAAGTGGGCGGGGCTTATGCGATGAACAGCGGGCCTACATGTTTGTCTGGGTTCGAGATACATGTCGGCTTTACATGCGTTCTGAAAGCATGTACTTCCGTGTCAAGTAAGGAAATAAAATCTACTTGGTAGAGAATGTCATTCGAAGCTTTCGTCTAATTTTTGAGTAACATTTATTTATGGTATTTTCAGTTCGTTTACCGAAACACCAAGTTGTCTACGGCAACTTTTACAATTTTAATTTGACTTCGGAATTCCGTGAAATAAACGTTCTGCAATGCAATTTTCGCTTGATAGATACATATTTTAGTGAATGATGTGTGGTGTACACATCTGCCATGATTCAAGATATGTTCATGATTGAAATCACACCCTGATGATAAAAATAGTTTGCAAGCGGAATGCAGTGTAACCATGATGCTAAAACTGCCGTGAACCGGCACCGACATATTTCCCCCACTTTTGTCGTAATGATCGCCATGGATTTTCGCTTACAACGCCAATGGAAACATATTACACATGGATGTCTATGTATTCTAGTTTGCAAATCTATTTAAATTTAGTACTTGAGATCGGTATAGACCGACCATTAGACACTTGTTTATACCCTTGCATTTCTAGCTATCAAAATGTTGTTTACCCACTGAAAACGGGTCTCGCTTATGGACTAATGAAATACGACATTAATTTCCTTTCAAAGGTTTCCGAAATTTATACCATTCTAAGCTAGAAACAATAGCTATCAGTTGGTGAAATCTCAGTCACTATGCTTGTATTTCGCAAAAGTACGAAAGGTTACCATGCACAGTACTTTTTACGGTCATTGTTTGTCAATGACGTCACAGTGAACAATGTTCAACAAAAGGGTTACAATAAGATACCTTGTATTATTTCGTGAACTAAAGGTCGCATGTAGAAAGTAAACACATCAGCGTGATCACTGACTTTTTCTGTCTCGAAAAATAACAATTAAATTACATTTTTGAACACATGAATTTATTTCCAAGCTAGTAAACAAAGATATACGCATACGTGGTCATTGGTAATTTACGCGAAAAACGTCTTTGCCGTTTATAATCAATGCTTATTCGTTTTTATTCTTAATATTTATAACAAAAAAATACATAGGTAGAGAGACACCCAACTTAGTATCCTTCAGTTAAAATTTCATGATTTTATAAACATGAATAACGCCCTGGTGACATTTTATGTACAACGTTGATCTAAATCTTGAGTGACTCAAAAAAGTTAGCGGCACTGTGTGAGCGCATAGCGTAAACGGCCGGGCACTAAGAGGGTTAATGACTAAGTCACTTGCTCTCCATAATAATTGATGACACTCTCCCTTTACTCTTATGTTTCATACTTTGTTCACTGCTTAACGAAGATGTAGAGGACATCAAGCATCCATGAATTGGATTGGCTACACTGTCATGTACCCTTTCTGGCCCGTAACGTCATGCATACTCTAGGTCAAATCGATGGGCAATGCTGTTCAACATTTTGGTGAAGGTTTTGTAAAATTATCTTATTTATTTTTTGAGCTATTTAGGTTTGAGATTTGTGTTTGGAAAACCAATAGGGTCGTTTTCTCGCCGAACGGCCGCTGGGAACAGCCCGTCACCACAGCAACATTGTGACGTCATAAGCCTATTCTCCGCGTGAGACCATTGTTTCATGACATCAACTTGCATCAGTCACTGGTCGCAGTGAAAATATAAGTTATTTTCACTGTAGCTTGATAGACAGTTTATTTCACCGATACATATAATACTCTATAAATCTAATACTAAAGGATAAAAGACTTTGTGACACGGTCTTAGTTTTGGTATCAAAAAGCGGCGGCCAGAAGGTAACAGGTTATAGCTTGTGGAAATGAAATTCGGGAGGATATTTCTGTTTAAACAAATAAGAAAATAAAACACAGTGTAATTGAAAGATACTAATGAAGGTAACATTTTGATGACTTTATATTTCTATATATATTAACTTGATAAACACAAGCGCACATTTGTTGAAAATATAAGAATGAGACCTGAAGCCATTCATCGGCGCTGCGAGTCGGGAAAACTTCGCTACAGGATAACAGCAACTTGTTTATTAGCTAGCTAAAGTACATTTTATGTGTTACAATGTCAATACTCCATCAGTGTATGTCTATAGTTATCAACAAGTTGCAAAATTAGGTACAATATAGCGTGTTTCATTAGCGATATTCTTATGGGTAAGGGAAAGGATACGGGTTTCATAGGTAGTAGATATATTTAAGGGGGGGGGGGGGGGGGGGGGGGGTCCAATTTTGGAGACAATTTTGGTTATGTTGATTAATTTGCTTTTGTTTTTGAGGGAGAGGCAACTGTACCAGCGCTGAATACCAAACCATTAACAGAGTGAACCTAACAATAATTTAAAAAAAAGTGATAACAGTTTAACATCAACATTAAAAGATCTAAGTTTCCTCATAAAATATAATCGCTGTTGACACTGTTCCAGTTTTATTTGGAAGAAGTGTCAACAGCGATTATATTTTATGTTCCTAGCGGCCGTTCGGAGAGAAAACGACCCTCTTCGGGCGTCATTATACAAGGATAACATTTTATAATAAATAGAATATCCGTCAATTCTTGACAAATACCATGTTTATCTCATCTCGTGCGGTAGAAAAGTTATATATTTTCACTCGTGGCTACTACCTTTCTCCCTCACTCGATGAGATAAACATTGTATTTGTCAAAAAAAGACAGATATCCTCTATATCATTTTAGAGCTCATAATATATATTTTAAATGTACATCATCCTTTTCTATGATGAATGTATTTTATGTGTGTTTTTTTCTTCAATGATTATGTATTGTTACTTTGATTACATTGTGAATGTACAAGATTTCCCTTTCGGGTAATAAAGTATTTTCTCTCTTATCTTATTTTAATTATCTATAAAACTAACCAGGGTAAAGTGCGCTGGCTGAACCCAGTTTTCCCTAATGATAGCACTGTTCAACACGAAGACAAAGTACCGAGAACGCACATGGATATATTATAAGTTGTATGCTTCTCACGAGGGTAATACGGTCTCATGTGTAACTTCGAGTAACTTCGGTCGTCTCGAAGCATGCATACGACCCTCGTCAATGAACAACATCACACGGTCCGTGGCTAAGAGAGAGTAACTTTATTTCAGAGTTGTCTCCCTTGGACCAACAGCTGTAGCGAAGTGGGCGTGGTCAATACAGATCAGTGTTGTTACATTTCTCCATTTCTTTTAAAGATAGAGAATTACAAAAGCAACTTATCACTGAAAATCAATTCTCCAAAATTAAAGAGTCATCCTTAAACTTAATAAATTCTTCTTTCTTCTTATTATGTGTTTGCATATAAATAAATATCCATATCTCTGGATTCTTCAGTTTAGAGTCTTTAGCAGTCTCTTCTTTATTAGAAAGAAATAAAAGAATAAATCAAAATTCAAGTAATTGTCTCTGCAATTGAAATCAAATTAATTGTCTCTGGATTTGAAATCAAATTAATTGTCTCTGGATTTGAAATCAAATTAATGGTCTGGATCCTCACAAGTCTTAACAGTTCCATCTCTTCACTATTCTTAGAAGCACTGAATATCTCTAATTGTCATCTCATTGATACCGTGGCTTCTCACATTACATAGTCTTTTAAATAGTCAGGTCTTCTCCGCGAACGCTGGGGTCTCGAACTTCTCACTGGAGTGATTGTCTGCGTTGTCGTCGCTGGTGATGGTGTTTGTTGTCGTTGCATCTGTTCGGGTGGTTCTGTTGATACAATGCCGCTGTAGTTTGTTGTGCTTTCTGGATTGAATGGTTGATTAAGTACATTATGTGATTCTCCTTCAGGTTTTGCCTTGTACAACATTTCTTCCCTCCAATCCAATTGAATAGACTGTGCATCTGGTCTCCTTTCTTCATTTTCCTGATTTTGATTCTGGACTACACTGTTGACCAATTTGTAATGACTCGCATCTCTCAGTACTATTCGTCCATCGTTTATTCTTCTAGCTGAGATTGCTGATCCCTTGACTTGGATTATGGTGTAGAATGAAGGTTCATAAGGTCGAGTAAGTTTGTTTCTTTTGTGCTGTCTGACAAGCACATAGTCTCCAACTATGAAACTATGCTCCTTGGTGTATCGGTTTTCAGCATTTTCCTTGTTTTTCTCTTTGAAAATTCTGTCCCTTTGATTAATTTCTTCTTGTTCTGTGTTGGGTTCTGTGGTACTTTCAAAGTCCAGTCTGGTTCTTACATCTCTATTCATAAGAGCTCTGTATGGTGTTAGACCTGTTGCTGGGTGAGGTGTGGATCTGTAACCAATCAGGAGTTCTCGTATTGCTGATTGACTGTTTCTTCCCTGCATGTGAGCAATTTGTTCTGTCTTGTTCAACAATTTCATGAAATTCTCAGCCTGTCCGTTAGCTCGTGGATGAAGTGGTGTAACTCGGTGATGCTTAAATCCCTCAATGGCAGCAAAGTCGGCTATTTGCTGTGAGTTGAATGGGGGTCCATTGTCGGTTTCTATTGTCCTTGGAATACCATGTGTGGCAAATACTTTCTTAAGTACACGAATCGTCGGCTCAGATGCTGTCGACGAAATCTGCTCAACCTCTGGGTACCTGGTTCTCTTATCGATAACCACAAGATTATAGTGCCCGTCCGGGTATGGTCCACCGAAGTCCACGGATACTACTTCCCATGGCTTGTCAGGTATTGTCGTGCTTTTCACAGGCTCTCTTGTGTGGCTCCTTGTTGTCACTTGACATTCGTAGCAATCTTTTACGGCTGCTTCGATCATACTGTCCATGCTTGGAAACCAGTATTTCTCTCGTAACATCTGCTTTGTTTTTGACATCCCCATATGGCCAAGGGAATGTCCAGCCTTGATTACTGTCCTCTGTAATTGTCTTGGAATTACAATCCTGTGAAGTCTGAAGACAAGTCCATTGATCACACTCAGTTCTTTCTGAATTCCATGATACAATGCGACATCTGGGTCTTTTCTGTGTTCTTCCCAGTCTTCATTCCTTATTCTCTTCTTGATTTTCTGCAACTGTTCATCTTTCTCAGTTTCTTTCTTGATTCTTTCAAGTACTACTGCATGCTCTGTTTCTATGATGCTTTTAACAACTTTCTCTGTGTTGTCATTTCCTGTCACAGGTAAGGGATGACGTGAAAGGAAGTCTAATGGGTCTGCTGCGTCCCGCCCTGGCTCGTAGATTAGCTCATAGTCGATATCTTGCATATCCATGACCCATTTTTCTATTCTTGGTGGTAGTTTAATACTTGCTCTGTTAAACATGGGGATCAAAGGTTTGTGTGCGGTGATTATCTTGAATCTCGGTGCTCCGAGTAGGTACATCCGAAATCGTTGTTTTGCCCATCTGATGGCAAGAGCATCCTTTTCGGTCTGGCTATAGCGTTTCTCAGTTTCGGACATCGATCTGCTGATATAATGCACTGGCTGTGTACCTTTCTCTGTTTCTTGAAATAATCCCGCCGCCAGTCCTTCATGGTAGCTTGCTTCAACACGTACCACAATAGGTTTCCTCGGATCGAAGTATGCAACTGTGGTGTCACTTGTCAGATGATCTTTGAGGTCTTCAAATGCTTGTTTTTCGGTCTTGCTCCAATGGAATTTTGTGTTCTTGTGAGTCAGTTCTCGAAGTGGAGCTGTAATGATTGCATATCTCGGAATGAATTTTGAGAGGTATCCGGTCATTCCAAGAAAACTTCTCACTTCTTCCTTTGACTTTGGTGCTTTACAGTTTTTCACAGCTTTCACTTTCTCTTCAGTCGGTTTCAATCTTCCCTCAGTGAAGATATGACCATAGAATTCGATTGACTTGACTCCAAAGGAACACTTCTCTTTGTTCAGTGTAATGCCAAAGTCGCTTGCTCGTTGCAAAACATCTCTCAGTGTCTTGTCATGTTCTAATTTGTTTCGTCCTCCAATCAGAATATCGTCCCGTTGATTAAGTCATCTTGGAATATCCCCGAAGATTCTGTAAACTGCCTCGTCGAATAGATCTTGCGATGCCTTGGCTCCAAAGATCAGTCGTTTGGATCTATAGTTCCCCCAGGGAGTGCTGAATGTTGTGACGTTTCTTGAGGCCTCGTCCAGTATCAGCTGTTGGTATCCCTGGCGCATGTCGAGCTTTGAGAACATTACACAATCGTTGAATTTGTAGATGAAATCTTCAACCACTGGTGATTGTATTACCCTGCTTCTATCCATACTCTTGTTGGGTAGTCTCATATCAACACTAGCTCTGATCATGTTCGGAGAGATTTTATCCGGAGATATGCCTTTAAACTTCGGTTTTGGTTGAACAACCAATGGAGAGCACCAACTTATTGGTTCATCTGTGGGGACACGTTCATAGATGTCGCTCTCAACACCCTGGTCTATCAGTTCTTTCAGTGGTTTCTGTAGATAATATGGTATCTGTCTGGGTTTCTGGGCCACTGGTACCGCACAGGTTTCATAGGTAAGGAACATGGAAAGTCTTTGTTGTTCTTAAGATCAGAAATCTTCCCGACTCCATTGAACAAATGTTTAAATTCTTCTATCATATTGTCAACGTTGTTACAGTCTTTCACCGATTTCACTGTCTCTGACTTGGTTCCTAGACTGTTCTGTGTTTTGAATGATCCATCCGCTCTTATTTGAAGCATTCCAAGTTCTTCGAGAGATCTTCGTCCCATCAGAGGTGGTGACATTATATGTCCTTTAACAACAATGAATTTTGTCTCTATGCCACAAGTTGGATTCTTCACTGTTGGCCTGAACTCTCCTTTAACTCGTAACTTCCCTTGTACTTGATTAACTTTGCAGTTGCTGTGTTTAAGTTGTAGCGGAACTTTGCTGTCTTTAAGTAGAGATTCAAACTGGAACTCATCCATGATATTGACATCCGCTCTACAGTCAGGTTCCATGTGTACAGATACATCATTGACAATAATTGGTACAGTTTTGTTAGGACTTCCTACTTTCTTGATGACCTTGATCGATAAGTGGGACTTGAAACACTCTTCATCTGATGAATCTGTTTCTGAACTTACAGCTTCTGTTTTCTTGACACTCTTTTTGTAAGTATGTTTACCTTGTCTTGGCTTGAAACTTGTCTTCCCCGTTCTGCACATTCTCTTGAAATGATTTTTTCTACCACACTTCTTGCAAGTTTCTCCGAATGCCGGACAGTTCCTTCCAGGTTTGTGTACCCCCGTTAATCCACAATAACCACACTTATGCTCCTGCTCCTGTTTTTGAAATCCTCTTCCTCTGCCTTTATCCTGTTTATTCTTGATTCTGAACACATTTGATGTAGCACCTTCAGGTCTCATTTCTTGTACTTGCAACCTTGTGTCTTCAACTTGTGATGCTTCTGTTGTGAACTGGTCCAAACTAAAGGATTTGTTGATAGCTTTCTGGATTAATGTTTGATTTTCACTGGTTTGGATTAAATGTTCAAGAATTCGTTCATCACATGTAGCTCCAAATTCACAATCCTGTGCCTTTTCCCTAAGTCTAGCTGCATATGATGTCGTAGTTTCATGAGAGTTTGGTTTCATCTTCAAGAATAAATACCTGGCATGGTGCTTGTTTTTTCTTGGAGTGAAGTAGTCATTCAGTTTCTTCCTGAGTTTCTCATAGTTATCCAGCGCTGCATCTTCCGGATTTGGTAGACTCTTCTCTAGTCTTGCAATTTCTCTTCCACCGTAGATGATTAGAGCATCTTTCTTATCTTCGACACCTGTGATGCGGAAATATCGAAAAATTCCCTTTCAATTCCTTCTAACCATTCGTCCCAGGCTCTGCCGTTGGTTATTTGGTCGCTTCCTGGTATGAACGGTGAACTCTTCAGTGTCTTGTTCTGAACTGTGATGGTCGTGACTGCCGGCTCTGCCTCCGGGTTTTCCTCCGCCATTTTCTATCCCACGGGCCCACGTGCTGAGCGTTTCCCTTCTGTGATTTCACGCACGCAATTTAAATGACAGTTATTACGAAGTTCTTGTCCGCTCACAGTTCGTTGTATAAATCTTCTTATTCAATACTGCACTTTTATTCTCCTCGCCAATGTAACATCGGTCGTCTCGAAGCATGCATACGACCCTCGTCAATGAACAACATCACACGGTCCGTGGCTAAGAGAGAGTAACTTTATTTCAGAGTTGTCTCCCTTGGACCAACAGCTGTAGCGAAGTGGGCGTGGTCAATACAGATCAGTGTTGTTACATCATGTACCATCTTTGTAACAGTGTCGCCCGAGCCTTCAGGCGAGGGATGAGACAGATACAAAGATGGTACATGAGACCGTATTACCCGAGGGAGAAGCATACAACGTATTTATCTTTCCGTCATAACCCACACAAATAGTATTATTATATCTATTGCGTTTTGACTGCCGATGACTGATCAGCTGATATCGGTTGAATGACCTTGACCCTAAACGTAAACAAAATGGCGTCACCCGTCTCGACTGAAATGTTAAAAGTCGTATAACGTATTACTACAAATTTTTATATGCCGCAAAACGCGTTATTCTGTGTTTTATTGAGTGTACAAGCAATGCAAAATAAGATTTGTTTCCAAACAAAGCAGCAAGTACTGAAAAAATAAGTCAGTACAAGTTAAAAGACCCATAAACAGCTGATCGAACTGTTCAAAACTCCGTATACCTCGTGCGTAATTTTATAACGTCATCTGACCTGATGCGACACCTACTCTCAGCTAGGAGCTGTTACTATGGCAGACGGGTACATGAAGTATGTACACCGTGAGACTGACGGGGTACATAAAGAAAAATGTAACGAGCGTTAGCCAATCAGAAACGAGTATTTTACTGTAAGGAAAGATAAAGCACATTGGCACCGTATTTCATGAACGACATTACATTTACCATGGCAAATTTAGATTTCCTTGAAATCAGAAAAGATTTTATGTTTACTATCCTATCATGGTGATTAGATTAAATACGACAAATATCTATCGTTATTATGTCTTTCTAGCCAGAGCCCTGTTGCAGGTCCAACTGTCAGCATAGACATTTATAACTATTCACCATGTCCAGTTCTCAACAAACCACCCTCTACCGACAGTTTATGGTCAGACTGGATGTATAGTCTTCCGCACTATACATCCAGTCTGACCATGACCTGTCGGTAGAGGGTGGTTTGCTGCTTAAAGGTGACATGCTCATGATACCACCTGTAATGATCATAATCGTTTCTATCCTTTATAAATCTATAGAGGCTAGCTGTCAAAACCACGCTTTAGCTAGTAAACCCGATAGTCCAGTCGAGAGCGAGCGAACGGTTGTGTGTGAGCATCGGCTGCTGGGCGAGAATTGTGTGTTGCACGTGCGCGAAGGCATTATAAGCTCTATAGTAATGGTTGATTCAGTGCACAGCGGTTTTTGAGAGTTTCTATGTCAGAGGTGTTTTCTGTGGCCGCCGTATTTGGTCGTTTGGACGTAAGTACAGTTTTTCATTTGAATTGATTACGATTGCTTTATTTTGTGGGATAATTTATGGTCATTGTCCGTGATATAGTTCATGTCTAGTTTCCTAGTTCTTTATTAGGATGCGTATACTTGTTCTTCGTTATAGGGAACGTGAGTATGATTTTGAAAGATGTCGTGTGCTTATATATTGTAGGCTTTGTGTATGAATTGTATGTGATAATTGTATGAATGAAATATGTATTTCCATGGTGCGCTGGAGTAATATTTGTGAATAGTTTATGCTTCGCAGTGTCTTACTGTCTGTTGTTTACTAATGGTAGTTTGATTAGTGACCTGTATTAATAGCGTTTGCGTTTGCGTGTGCGTTTCTAAATGACAATAGTAGTTATGATTCACTTCATGGTACAGCAAACCGGGTACAAACAGGTACCGACAGGTACCCAGATGTACTGACGCTCGAGACGGTAGCGGTAGTGACGTCATCAGAGACGTTGTGATGTACTGAGGACAGTGAACCTCGGGAGAGGTGTCGTGACGAGGACATTGTAGCAGTGTTGGGACTGGGTGGACGGTATCCCTGGGAGTGACCTTGGCCAGGTCGTGTTTTGGCGTGAGTACGTCGTGTGTGTGTGTGTGTGGGTGTGTGTGTACCCTAGGATGACCCGAGCCGGTTGAGCACCTGTGAGTGAAGGAGTCTTGTCTGTGAGCTCCTTGTACACTAGTGAGTGGACTAGTACGTGTGTCGGGACTGAGAGGACGAGGACCGAGTGTGATAACGTGAAAAACTGAACATTTTAATCAGTTGTATTCTTCTTTCTATATGCAATGTTGAGAATTACTCTAATTGCACGAATTAGGTAGTTTATGTGCATGATTTGTGGAAGTGAAGTGTTCTGATATAGTGAAGTATAGTTTGAGATTGTTTAATAAAATTGTGATCTAGTAGAGTATAACTAGTGAAGTGGTAATTTGGAATAAGTTACTTGTAGTTAGTGTTTTAGTATTGGATAGCAATAGTTGTGTAGTTGGTAATTGAGTTGTGATAATTGAGGATGTGAGTATGTAAATGAGTTACATATACGTGCTGAATTAATCTGTAGTGTTGTGAAGCAAGTGTTGTGTTGAAAAGGTATGAGGTTGATGCAAGATACGTGTGAGTAGAGATGGTTGTGAGATAGAGTTTGGTCGTGTGTGGGTGTTATGAACCGTGTTGTGAATGGATGAATGAGACAGTGAGTGATATGTTAAGTTTTGTGCTTAAACTTAGAGTAGTATTCTCAATCTGTGTTGTCTTGTGATGTTGATGTAGCCACTCAAGGGCTATTCCGTGATTCTAGTTAACTTGAAGTTCGACCAATACCCTTCCGTGGACACATGGTCCTATAAATGTCAAATTCCCACTTTTATCAAATGCAGAAAACTGCAAAAGAATAAAAATGTCAAGAGTTATGTCTCCCAAATGAATGTTGCGATGACCTTGAGACTTGAGTTAAATAAAGCAGTAGGAAAACATTTTAAAAGTTATATTCAACGATAACCCTGAAGCAGGGAAAATGTCACAACACATTGTATTCCTCAGTAACGAGTGTGACCCCCATCGGCTGCAACACACGCAGTACAAAGACGTCTCATTGAGTCCACAAGTCTCTGTTAGAATACCTGGGGGATTTGATACGTGTCCTGATCAGCATGACCTCCAAATGTCTGAGATTTTGAGGGGGACCAGCAGCCTGAAGTCTTCTTCCCATTTCATCCCAGACATGCTCGATTGGTGCCATGTCTGGAGACAAGGAAGGCCATGGCCGCACAGCGACATTGTTCATCCTCAGGAAGTCCACGGAAACACGTGTTGTAGGAATACAAGCAGTATCCTGCTGGAACCAGTGAAGTCTCGGATGGGCTTGGAACAGAGGCACAACGTAGTTTTGCAGAACTTCGTCTCTGTAGACAACAGCAGTCAGACATTGTCGAAATACATGCAGTTGTCTCCATACACGGATTCGACCATCAGCGTGCTACAGGTTGAATCTCGACTCATCAGAAAAGACAACTTGCTGCCATTTTCTGGCCCACTGTTGACGTTGTTGGCGATGACGTTGTTGGCGATGACGTTGTTGGCGTTGACGTTGTTGGCGATGACGTTGTTGGCGATGACGTTGCGTCAGTATTGGTCCGACGTAAGGTCTTCGACAACGGATTAATTCCCGCAACTCGCAGACGTCGAACGGTGTCTGCCCAGATGTTCCGACGTGGCCCTTGAATTGTTGCTGCCGTCTGCGTTGCTTGCTGTTCCGAAGATGAGTGACCCGGATGTTGAGCTGGCGTTGTCACCCTCGGTCGTCCTGAACGTGGTCGATCTTGAACTTGTCCTGTTTGCTGATACCTTGTTCAGAGTCTAGTGATGGATGTCAGATGACATCCGGAGTGCCCGGCCACCGCAGTTGCTGTTGAGCCAGTCTCCAACATTCAACTGGCAAGTCCTCGGTCCTGCTGGTTTAAGCGTGGCATGTTCAATCTTTCTTCTTCGAATCAATTTTTGAAAGTGATATATATTTTCTGAATGTTCCGACTTTTAAAGGATACATCCAGCGAGAAATCCTGTAACTGTTGTGTGATACACGAAAACAGCATGCAGAACATGCACAAACATGAAAACTGTTTCGTTTTGACGTATTGCATTTTAATAACCGGAAACCTGAACGAAACCATTGTGGAGCGCGTGTTTTAATGTAAAACTGCACTTTTCAATTTTGTATACCAAGTCGTTAGTGAGATTAGTTACATGTATATGAAGACAAACGTTTATAGAAGACACATGAATAGCATTTACACTTGCAATAAAGACAACTAAGTTGCAGCAAATGTTAAAGCCACATGATGCAGCTTTAAAACTTAAATGTCAAACGGTCGCCAAATGCTAACAGTTAGGTCAAGTTATTTCGATAAAAAAAATTATAATAAAGGAAAATATAGATTTTTTGCTTATGTCACCTTTGTTTATAAAGCACGTTTCTTAAGAATTGTATGGGGGCCTATGTACTTTTTCAGCTGCATAACATAAAAGAAAAATAATCCGAACAATAACAACTAGGATTGCACAGGGCAATACTTAGGTCTTCAAGACTCCTGCTTGACCTTGAACCCCATGTCTGACTTCAAACTTCTTCTTTAAAATGATGTATCGAGCATATCTCTATCTTCAGTAGTTTTTTTTTAATTATCTCCAACTAAAAACACCCCTCGATGTTAAACCCACTTATAATTAGACCCCAACATTATATTCTTCCTTATAATGACAAAACGGGGATAAGTTGATAAGATGTAAGATAGAAAACGTTGTGCTTTAAGTGCCACCTACGTAAATGTAATAATTTTGATGCGTTATGTTCTGAATATTCAAGAACATACTCAAATACGTATTTTTGGACCCCTATACGACATCTGCGATGTTTGCAGCTTAACTATCAACTTTTTGATAAAAGCGTTTAACATAAAATATGTTTTTTTTTAAATTATGTATACGTGGCAAAAAAGCTTCAAGAATTTTGTTCAAGGTTTTTCGAGAAATGACAATTTTCTATAACCAGTCACACGTAAATTATGACCGATATATATGTTTGAAATTTATCGGTTCTTAATAAATGACCTCTCTACTTCAAAAATGACCTGTTAACCAAAATGGTATCTTCTGTGGTCGACGATCGAAAATTCTTCAAAGAAAGTACCCATCGAAAAATCTCAATCAAATTATTTTTACTTGTTTAGGATTATGTCCAAATTGTGCCGAAACATCAACTTTTATGTGATAATGATATGTTTTTGTTAAACTAGTTATGAGAAAGGGATTGCAGTAAGTAATTTTGACATAGGTTCATTCGTATCGGAGTGATGTCCCTTCGAACATGGAGCCGAAAAACGCCCTTTTTAAAAATGACGATTTTCAATTATGAATTACTCATACCAAATCGAAATTCAAAATTCGGGCGATTTCACGTTAGGAAGCAGTTATTCAGTTTCAAATGTAGCTATGATACTTAGGTGTATGTATTTCTGTTAAGAAGATTTTCATAGACGCGTACCCTCAAAACCGCGAAAGTCTTGTCGAAATAGCAAAAAATCTATTCTGCCGGCCGAAAGCCTACTCGATGGGGAATGTTGTTGCCCGCATTTTGGTGAAATTTTGTGAAAATATCTTGATAAGATATTGAGCTACGTAGGTTTGAAGTCTTGAAAGCAAGAGAAGATAACTCAGTTTCAAATAAGTACAAATAATAACAAGGATTGACGAGTCAATACTTAGGTCTTCAAGACTTCTACTTGACCTTTGAACTCCATGTTGGACTCTCGATTATTTCATCCGTTTCTCTGCTTTAAAATGAGCTATCATGCAAGTCTATATCTTCAGTATTTTTTTGTTTTAAATTCTCCAAAGAAAGTAACCCTCTTTAAAATGGAACGCTTTCTTATTAATGGACCCTATGGTTAATATTTTCATACTAAGGTGTAACATAGAAAATGTAGTGCTTTAATTTCCTCTTAAGGAGAGATGGGACCCAGAAATCGAACTCGCTTACGGCAACATTTTGCGACAAAGTATAGTTATCAATAAGTCTCAAAATATATGGATTACGTTGTTTTGGACATTGGCGCTCCCCATTAATGTACAGATAAGCCTTTCTCTTCCCACAGAGGTTACTCCCTTCAGATTTCCGATCCTACCCTCTGTTGTTTTTCGCTTGAAATCGAGAGCAGAACCAAAGTCCCCTAGCGGTGGAAAGAGAAATATCATACCGTATCCCTGCTTCTTAACCAATGAAAACTCATCTTTCAATGGCCACGTAGACCGAGTGACCAGGGTCTAGGGAATTTACTCTAAAGGGTCTTGCTCATTAGTATATGTCTGATGTAAATGACGCAAATGAACTGTTTTTGGTATTTGTCTCTGATTTGGTCTTCTTTATCTATAAGCATGTTTATGATCAATAGTTTTCACAAAATCAAATAGCATATTTCGAGGGAAACACAGAAAACACAGGAAAACGATAAAACGTTGGGCCTACGTTTATTATACCCGTCCGTCCGTCCGTCCGTCCGTCCTTCCGTCCGGTCCATTTTCTCAAAAACCGTCAACGGTACATCAACCAAACTTTGTACAGTTGTTAACCATGTTCTTCCCATCACGCACATACAGATTTAAATTGTTTGTCATTTCCATGGAAACGTCACTTTTTGGACTTAGTTTTATTGTGTTCAATCCGGACAAGTTTTCTCGGAAACTATTAAACATAGGTGAATGACATTTTGGTTGTGAGTACTCATGACCATACTTTTTGTCGAGTTCAAAGTCCACTTCCGAAATATTATTTTTTTACGGAGTTATGGCCCTTGAATCCGAATTGAACTTAGTACCCAAAAAGCGGTGATGCTCTTATGTAAACAATTAAGTTACCTGAACAATATTACAACTGGGTTAATAATTTTTTTAACAAAGCCAGTTTCCAAAATATTTTGGACAGTATTATGATGCTTGAATCTGTGTTTTAAACATAATGTAACCTTGACATTTATAATGTTCAATTGACGGATAGTGGATGGCGGGGGTATGTGAGCCATGCTAATTTTTTTCTTGTTTTATCATTATGACGTGTCATTGGCAAATGTCACTTTTACAACGGCGTCGCTGATTGCACAACTAAATTCAATTGCAACCAATCGGGACACTCCCTTTCTGCCCCCGATTTCAAGCGTAAAACAACAGAGGGTAGGATCGGAAATCTGAAGGGCGTTACCTCTGTGGGAAGAGAATGGGGGAGCGCTTAAATTACTGTAACGCCTGTATAACGGTCATTTTACGACGTGCCGCATAACGTTACCGTCACCTATATTCGCGGTAAATATGTTACTACGTGTGTTATTCGAATTACATGCGTATCTCAAGTTAGTGCCGAATTTAAATAGCCTGCATAATCAACGGATAGTTATTCTTTCCCCGTGCACTCTTAGATTGATAACATGGTCAATAATTATTACAAGGTAGGCTGTCAAAGTTACACTTGAAATCATTAAGACTGCCGTGACGTTTATGCAGGTATTTAAAAAAATTGAAGGTAAAGTGATGAAAAACGTTCGGTGACCCACTATTATTTTCTAATGCGATTGTTAAGTTAACTGCGCACATCATATTAAAGTTTTAGCACTATCTAAAATATGTGTGTTAGTGACAAATCCTGTTGAATATGCGAAACATGATGATAAAAATGCCATTTTTAATTCAAAAGTTCTTAATTATCCCCCGCCACAACGAAGTTGGCGGGGGATATAGAAATGAGCTCCGTCCGTCCGTCCGTCTGTCTGTCCAACTGTGCGTCCGGGCTTTTCCATTCCGGCCTCAAACTTTAAAACTATTCAATAGATTTTGCTAAAACTTTGTACAGGTATCAACCAAGTAGTCCAGATGTGCCTTTTGCTATATAGAAATTTGAGAATATTTTTTTTTACGAATTCAAACAGTCTGGACTTAGTTTTCCCTCTTATTGGTTCTATATTCCGGCCTCAAACTTCAAAACTATTCAATATTCTTCCTGAGAGACGTCTAGAGGTGTAACGATACAGAGCGGTTGCGATACAATACATATACCAATATTGGGGTCGTGATAGGATATGTATCCCCATACATTTCAATTATTTACAGTACAACTTAGAATACAGTCAAGGTATATTTTAAAACTGGATGACCTTATTCTTCCCAATTTAGATGAGATTGAATTCACCACCAACAGCTATGACATAATGTGTTATTTATGGATTGAGAAACCCTAAAGGTTTCTAGTTTCTGGAGAAACTACAGTCACTGTGCCTTTTCAAGTTTTAAACTTGTTTTTGGCTGTTTCAATGGAAAAACATCTTAAAATTGTGTTTCGAGACCTTAACTCCAAAGATGTATGATCAAGGTCAATGAATCTTGGCATGGGCAAAAACATTTATTTCTAGGACACACTGGAAATCGTAAAACTGAGTTCAATCAGAGTATCAACGTGTTCAGGTTAAAACTATCACTTATGAGTTAAGACTTATAACAATTTTCAAGAAAATAAGTGCATTATATATTCAAAATGCATAAATATATTCAAAATTCCTACATGGCGGGGGATATGGCCGACTCTGTCTGCTTGTTTAATTTTGTTTCTCTTTCCAGCGTCATAAATTTTCAAATTAAAGATTTGCTATACATCCCCGGATGTGTTTGAAATGTATCTGAAGGGATTCGGAGTTTATTCGTTGAAAGCGAGCGCTTAATTTAATACACCAAATCAGTAAAAAAAATTACGTAATTTGCCGACGGGTGTATTATTAATGCCGATAACTCTTTAAATCGTTCGGTGACCTCCACATTTTCTTATATTTTGGATAAAAATCACAATAAACTTGCTATTTTGGAAAATAAACGAATTCTAAAATATTTGTTTTCATCGTCCGACCTCTCCTTAATTTGATGTAATCATCATTTAGATTGCATTAATAATTATTGCGTTATGTTCTTCTGAATATTCAAGAAATACTAAAAAATGCTTTAATATGGACCCCTAGTCATCGTGTGCGATGTTCGGAGCTTAACTGTCAACTTTATTATGAAAGGCTTCAACAGAAACACTGTTAATTTTTTAAACTGTGCATGCGTAGATGCAAATAAAATGTGAAGACCGTAGTTAATTAAGCAGTTGTGATCCTTTGAAGTTGGATAAAATAATGACGATTTTCGAAAAATGACAATGTTCTATGATTTGTTTTATAACCGATACATGCTTGAACGGTATTGTCCTAAATATCTTCAGTGGTTTACGATAAACAAATATTCTCAAATTGTTCACAAAATTTAAAAATGTCGAAATGGTGCCGTAACTATCAACTTTTATATGATAATGATATGTTATAGAATTGTGAAGCTGGATATTAGGAAGAGTTTGCAATAAATCAATGTTGACAATACATGTAGGTCATTTGTAAGAGTTATGTCCCTATCAAGATGAAGCCCATAAACGCCAGGTCTAGGTCCAAGTACGAAAGTTCTAGGGCAAAATTCAACATTCGGGCGGAGAACGTTTGTGCACAGTTTCTTTAGCTTCAAAATGAGCTATCACATATGGTGTATGTAGTGCCGTTAATTAGAAGACTTTCAAAGATGCTTTTCATTTTTTCGAAATAGCAAAAAAATTATATTATTATGACCGAAAACCACTATATTTCCAATCGATGGGGAATGTTGTTACTCTCTCTCCCTCTCTAACTGTCTCTTATAGAGTTATTTATAACTAGGTAATGTTCAACATACCGTCATTGTCGACGATGGTCTCTTCAATTGAACCAATTTCAAGGGTATCCAACTCTGGTTTGAAGATAATCTTGAATGGCTCGTCTCCCTCATACAGCTGCAACCAAGAGAAACATCGACTTAACATACAGCTGCAACCAAGAGAAACATCGACTTAACATACAGCTGCAACCAAGAGAAACATCGACTTAACATACAGCTGCAACCAAGAGAAACATCGACTTAACATACAGCTGCAACCAAGAGAAACATCGACTTCACATACAGCTGCAACCAAGAGAAACATCGACTTAACATACAGCTGCAACCAAGAGAAACATCGACTTAACATACAGCTGCAACCAAGAGAAACATCGACTTAACATACAGCTGCAACCAAGAGAAACATCGACTTCACATACAGCTGCAACCAAGAGAAACATCGACTTAACATACAGCTGCAACCAAGAGAAACATCGACTTCACATACAGCTGCAACCAAGAGAAACATCGACTTAACATACAGCTGCAACCAAGAGAAACATCGACTTAACATACAGCTGCAACCAAGAGAAACATCGACTTAACATACAGCTGCAACCAAGAGAAACATCGACTTCACATACAGCTGCAACCAAGAGAAACATCGACTTCACATACAGCTGCAACCAAGAGAAACACCGACTTAACAATACCTTTCCCCGGTTTGCTGGTTTCATAATCTTAAGCTTAACGTTAATTACATTGAGCAAATAGGACTTCAAGTGGCTGCTCGTGAACACTGTTTACACACCTAATTAAACCAGTAAGCATTAATCAGTAGACCGTGCGATGAAGTACGATGAAGTACGATGAAGTACGATGAAACTTGCTTTGGTCATAACTAGTGAACCATATTGCAATATGTATCCAATTCTTACTGGGTGCTCAACCGTAACGTACTCCATAAAAACATGTGCACAGGACCTTTGACGGGATACGAAACCGGAAGTCTTGAACAAATAAGCGCTATAACAACTGCATGCGTAGACTATTATCAGTCCCCGGAGGTTTTGACGTATATGCGCTATAACATCTGCATAGACTAATATCAGCCCCCGGAGGTCTTGACTTATATGCGCTATAACATCTGCATAGACTAATATCAGCCCCCGGAGGTCTTGACGTATATGCGCTATAACATCTGCATAGACTAATATCAGCCCCCGGAGGTCTTGACGTATATGCGCTATAACATCTGCATAGTCTAATATCAGTCCACGGAGGTTTTGACTTATATGCGCTATAACATCTGCACAGACTAATATCACTCCATGGAGAAATTGACTTATATGCGCTATAACATCTGCATAGACTAATATCAGTCCACGGAGGTTTTGACTTATATGCGCTATAACATCTGCATAGACTAATATCAGTCCATGGAGAAATTGACTTATATGCGCTATAACATCTGCATAGACTAATATCAGTCCCCGGAGGTTTTGACTTATATGCGCTATAACAACTGCATAGACTATTATCAGTCCCCGGAGGTTTTGACTTATATGCGCTATAACAACTGCATAGACTAATATCAGTCCACGGAGGTTTTGACTTAAATGCGCTATAACATCTGCATAGACTAATATCAGTCCCCGGAGGTCTTGACTTATATGCGCTATAACATCTGCATAGACTATTATCAATCCACGGAGGTCTTGACTTATATGCGCTATAACAACTGCATAGACTAATATCAGTCCCGGAGGTCTTGACTTATATGCGCTATAACATCTGCATAGACTATTATCAGTCCACGGAGGTCTTGACTTATATGCGCTATAACAACTGCATAGACTTATATCAGTCCCGGAGGTCTTGACTTATATGCGCTATAACATCTGCATAGACTAATATCAGTCCCGGAGGTCTTGACTTATATGCGCTATAACATCTGCATAGACTAATATGAGTCCACGGAGGTCTTGACTTATAAGCGCTATAACAACTGCATGCGTAGACTAATATCAGTCCCGGAGGTCTTGACTTATATGCGCTATAACATCTGCATAGACTAATATCAGCCCCCGGAGGTCTTGACGTATATGCGCTATAACATCTGCATAGACTAATATCAGCCCCCGGAGGTCTTGACGTATATGCGCTATAACATCTGCATAGACTAATATCAGCCCCCGGAGGTTTTGACTTATATGCACTATAACATCTGCATAGACTAATATCAGCCCCCGGAGGTTTTGACTTATATGCGCTATAACATCTGCATAGACTAATATCAGTCCATGGAGGTTTTGACTTATATGCGCTATAACATCTGCATAGACTAATATCAGTCCCCGGAGGTTTTGACTTATATGCGCTATAACATCTGCATAGACTAATATCAGTCCCCGGAGGTTTTGACTTATATGCGCTATAACAACTGCATAATCTAATATCAGTCCCCGGAGGTTTTGACTTATATGCGCTATAACAACTGCATAGACTATTATCAGTCCCCGGAGGTTTTGACTTATATGCGCTATAACAACTGCATAGACTAATATCAGTCCACGGAGGTTTTGACTTAAATGCGCTATAACATCTGCATAGACTAATATCAGTCCCCGGAGGTCTTGACTTATATGCGCTATAACATCTGCATAGACTATTATCAGTCCACGGAGGTTTTGACTTAAATGCGCTATAACATCTGCATAGACTAATATCAGTCCCCGGAGGTTTTGACTTATATGCGCTATAACAACTGCATAGACTAATATCAGTCCACGGAGGTTTTGACTTAAATGCGCTATAACATCTGCATAGACTAATATCAGTCCCCGGAGGTTTTGACGTATATGCGCTATAACAACTGCATAGACTAATATCAGTCCACGGAGGTCTTGACTTATATGCGCTATACCATCTGCATAGACTAATATCAGTCCATGGAGAAATTGACTTATATGCGCTATAACATCTGCATAGACTAATATCAGTCCCCGGAGGTTTTGACTTATATGCGCTATAACAACTGCATAATCTAATATCAGTCCACGGAGGTTTTGACTTATATGCGCTATAACAACTGCATAGACTAATATCAGTCCACGGAGGTTTTGACTTATATGCGCTATAACAACTGCATAGACTAATATCAGTCCCGGAGGTTTTGACTTATATGCGCTATAACATCTGCATAGACTAATATCAGTCCACGGAGGTTTTGACTTATATGCGCTATAACATCTGCATAGACTAATATCAGTCCACGGAGGTTTTGACTTATATGCGCTATAACATCTGCATAGTCTAATATCAGTCCACGGAGGTCTTGACTTATATGCGCTATAACAACTGCATAATCTAATATCAGTCCAAGGAGGTTTTGACTTATATGCGCTATAACATCTGCATAGACTATTATCAGTCCCCGGAGGTCTTGACTTATATGCGCTATAACAACTGCATAATCTAATATCAGTCCACGGAGGTTTTGACTTATATGCGCTATAACATCTGCATAGACTAATATCAGCCCCCGGATGTCTTGACGTATATGCGCTATAACATCTGCATAGAATAATATCAGTCCATGGAGAAATTGACTTATATGCGCTATAACATCTGCATAGACTAATATCAGTCCCCGGAGGTCTTGACTTATATGCGCTATAACATCTGCATAGACTAATATCAGTCCATGGAGAAATTGACTTATATGCGCTATAACATCTGCATAGACTAATATCAGCCCCCGGAGGTCTTGACGTATATGCGCTATAACATCTGCATAGACTAATATCAGTCCCGGAGGTTTTGACTTATATGCGCTATAACATCTGCATAGTCTAATATCAGTCCACGGAGGTTTTGACTTATATGCGCTATAACATCTGCATAGTCTAATATCAGTCCACGGAGGTTTTGACTTATATGCACTAAAACATCTGCATAGACTATTATCAGTCCCCGGAGGTTTTGACTTATATGCGCTATAACATCTGCATAGACTAATATCAGTCCCGGAGGTCTTGACTTATATGCGCTATAACAACTGCATAGACTAATATCAGTCCACGGAGGTTTTGACTTATATGCGCTATAACATCTGCATAGTCTAATATCAGTCCACGGAGGTTTTGACTTATATGCGCTATAACATCTGCATAGTCTAATATCAGTCCACGGAGGTTTTGACTTATATGCGCTATAACATCTGCATAGATTATTATCAGTCCACGGAGGTATTGACTTATATGCGCTATAACATCTGCATAGACTATTATCAGTCCACGGAGGTTTTGACTTATATGCGCTATAACATCTGCATAGACTAATATCACTCCATGGAGAAATTGACTTATATGCGCTATAACATCTGCATAGACTAATATCAGTCCACGGAGGTTTTGACTTATATGCGCTATAACATCTGCATAGATTATTATCAGTCCACGGAGGTCTTGACTTATATGCGCTATAACATCTGCATAGACTATTATCAGTCCACGGAGGTCTTGACTTATATGCGCTATAACATCTGCATAGACTAATATCAGTCCATGGAGAAATTGACTTATATGCGCTATAACATCTGCATAGACTAATATCAGTCCCCGGAGGTCTTGACGTATATGCGCTATAACATCTGCATAGACTAATATCAGTCCTTGGAGGTTTTGACTTATATGCGCTATAACAACTGCATAGACTAATATCAGTCCATGGAGAAATTGACTTATATGCGCTATAACATCTGCATAGACTAATATCAGTCCATGGAGAAATTGACTTATATGCGCTATAACAACTGCATAGACTAATATCAGTCCACGGAGGTCTTGACTTATATGCGCTATAACATCTGCATAGACTATTATCAGTCCACGGAGGTCTTGACTTATATGCGCTATAACAACTGCATAATCTAATATCAGTCCATGGAGAAATTGACTTATATGCGCTATAACATCTGCATAGACTAATATCAGTCCCCGGAGGTCTTGACGTATATGCGCTATAACATCTGCATAGACTAATATCAGTCCACGGAGGTTTTAACTTATATGCGCTATAACAACTGCATAGACTAATATCAGTCCATGGAGAAATTGACTTATATGCGCTATAACATCTGCATAGACTAATATCAGTCCCCGGAGGTCTTGACTTATATGCGCTATAACATCTGCATAGACTAATATCAGTCCCCGGAGGTCTTGACGTATATGCGCTATAACATCTGCATAGACTAATATCAGTCCACGGAGGTTTTGACTTATATGCGCTATAACAACTGCATAGACTAATATCAGTCCATGGAGAAATTGACTTATATGCGCTATAACATCTGCATAGACTAATATCAGTCCCCGGAGGTCTTGACTTATATGCGCTATAACATCTGCATAGACTAATATCAGTCCACGGAGGTCTTGACTTATATGCGCTATAACATCTGCATAGACTAATATCAGTCCATGGAGAAATTGACTTATATGCGCTATAACATCTGCATAGACTAATATCAGTCCCCGGAGGTCTTGACGTATATGCGCTATAACATCTGCATAGACTAATATCAGTCCACGGAGGTTTTGACTTATATGCGCTATAACAACTGCATAGACTAATATCAGTCCATGGAGAAATTGACTTATATGCGCTATAACATCTGCATAGACTAATATCAGTCCATGGAGAAATTGACTTATATGCGCTATAACAACTGCATAGACTAATATCAGTCCACGGAGGTCTTGACTTATATGCGCTATAACATCTGCATAGACTATTATCAGTCCACGGAGGTCTTGACTTATATGCGCTATAACAACTGCATAATCTAATATCAGTCCATGGAGAAATTGACTTATATGCGCTATAACATCTGCATAGACTAATATCAGTCCCCGGAGGTCTTGACGTATATGCGCTATAACATCTGCATAGACTAATATCAGTCCACGGAGGTTTTGACTTATATGCGCTATAACAACTGCATAGACTAATATCAGTCCATGGAGAAAATGACTTATATGCGCTATAACAACTGCATAGACTAATATCAGTCCACGGAGGTTTTGACTTATATGCGCTATAACATCTGCATAGACTAATATCAGTCCATGGAGAAATTGACTTATATGCGCTATAACATCTGCATAGACTAATATCAGTCCCCGGAGGTCTTGACTTATATGCGCTATAACATCTGCATAGACTAATATCAGTCCCCGGAGGTCTTGACGTATATGCGCTATAACATCTGCATAGACTAATATCAGTCCCCGGAGGTTTTGACTTATATGCGCTATAACATCTGCATAGACTATTATCAGTCCACGGAGGTCTTGACTTATATGCGCTATAACATCTGCATAGACTATTATCAGTCCACGGAGGTTTTGACGTATATGCGCTATAACAACTGCATAATCTAATATCAGTCCATGGAGAAATTGACTTATATGCGCTATAACATCTGCATAGACTAATATCAGTCCCCGGAGGTCTTGACGTATATGCGCTATAACATCTGCATAGACTAATATCAGTCCACGGAGGTTTTGACTTATATGCGCTATAACAACTGCATAGACTAATATCAGTCCATGGAGAAATTGACTTATATGCGCTATAACAACTGCATAGACTAATATCAGTCCACGGAGGTTTTGACTTATATGCGCTATAACATCTGCATAGACTAATATCAGTCCATGGAGAAATTGACTTATATGCGCTATAACATCTGCATAGACTAATATCAGTCCCCGGAGGTCTTGACTTATATGCGCTATAACATCTGCATAGACTAATATCAGTCCACGGAGGTCTTGACGTATATGCGCTATAACATCTGCATAGACTAATATCAGTCCACGGAGGTTTTGACTTATATGCGCTATAACATCTGCATAGACTAATATCAGTCCATGGAGAAATTGACTTATATGCGCTATAACATCTGCATAGACTAATATCAGTCCCCGGAGGTCTTGACTTATATGCGCTATAACATCTGCATAGACTAATATCAGTCCACGGAGGTCTTGACTTATATGCGCTATAACAACTGCATTGACTAATATCAGTCCATGGAGAAATTGACTTATATGCGCTATAACATCTGCATAGACTATTATCAGTCCCCGGAGGTCTTGACTTATATGCGCTATAACATCTGCATAGAATAATATCAGTCCATGGAGAAATTGACTTATATGCGCTATAACATCTGCATAGACTAATATCAGTCCCCGGAGGTCTTGACTAATATGCGCTATAACATCTGCATAGACTAATATCAGTCCATGGAGAAATTGACTTATATGCGCTATAACATCTGCATAGACTAATATCAGCCCCCGGAGGTCTTGACGTATATGCGCTATAACATCTGCATAGAATAATATCAGTCCATGGAGAAATTGACTTATATGCGCTATAACATCTGCATAGACTAATATCAGTCCCCGGAGGTCTTGACTTATATGCGCTATAACATCTGCATAGACTAATATCAGTCCATGGAGAAATTGACTTATATGCGCTATAACATCTGCATAGACTAATATCAGTCCACGGAGGTCTTGACTTATATGCGCTATAACATCTGCATAGACTAATATCAGTCCACGGAGGTTTTGACTTATATGTGCTATAACATCTGCATTGACTAATATCAGTCCATGGAGAAATTGACTTATATGCGCTATAACATCTGCATAGACTAATATCAGTCCACGGAGGTCTTGACTTATATGCACTAAAACATCTGCATAGACTAATATCAGTCCACGGAGGTTTTGACTTATATGCGCTATAACATCTGCATAGACTAATATCAGTCCATGGAGAAATTGACTTATATGCGCTATAACATCTGCATAGACTAATATCAGTCCACGGAGGTCTTGACTTATATGCGCTATAACATCTGCATAGACTAATATCAGTCCATGGAGAAATTGACTTATATGCGCTATAACATCTGCATAGACTAATATCAGTCCACGGAGGTCTTGACTTATATGCACTAAAACATCTGCATAGACTAATATCAGTCCCGGAGGTCTTGACTTATATGCGCTATAACATCTGCATAGACTAATATCAGTCCATGGAGAAATTGACTTATATGCGCTATAACATCTGCATAGACTAATATCAGTCCACGGAGGTCTTGACTTATATGCGCTATAACATCTGCATAGACTAATATCAGTCCATGGAGAAATTGACTTATATGCGCTATAACATCTGCATAGACTAATATCAGTCCACGGAGGTCTTGACTTATATGCACTAAAACATCTGCATAGACTAATATCAGTCCCGGAGGTCTTGACTTATATGCGCTATAACATCTGCATAGACTAATATCAGTCCATGGAGAAATTGACTTATATGCGCTATAACATCTGCATAGACTAATATCAGTCCACGGAGGTCTTGACTTATATGCGCTATAACATCTGCATAGACTAATATCAGTCCATGGAGAAATTGACTTATATGCGCTATAACATCTGCATAGTCTAATATCAGTCCACGGAGGTTTTGACTTATATGCGCTATAACATCTGCACAGACTAATATCAGTCCCCGGAGGTCTTGACTTATATGCGCTATAACATCTGCATAGACTAATATCAGTCCATGGAGGTTTTGACTTATATGCGCTATAACATCTGCATAGAATAATATCAGTCCCCGGAGGTCTTGACTTATATGCGCTATAACATCTGCATAGACTAATATCAGTCCATGGAGAAATTGACTTATATGCGCTATAACATCTGCATAGTCTAATATCAGTCCACGGAGGTTTTGACTTATATGCGCTATAACATCTGCATAGACTAATATCAGTCCACGGAGGTCTTGACTTATATGCGCTATAACATCTGCATAGACTAATATCAGTCCATGGAGAAATTGACTTATATGCGCTATAACATCTGCATAGTCTAATATCAGTCCACGGAGGTTTTGACTTATATGCGCTATAACATCTGCATAGAATAATATCAGTCCCCGGAGGTCTTGACTTATATGCGCTATAACATCTGCATAGACTAATATCAGTCCATGGAGAAATTGACTTATATGCGCTATAACATCTGCATAGACTAATATCAGCCCCCGGAGGTCTTGACGTATATGCGCTATAACATCTGCATAGAATAATATCAGTCCATGGAGAAATTGACTTATATGCGCTATAACATCTGCATAGACTAATATCAGTCCCCGGAGGTCTTGACTTATATGCGCTATAACATCTGCATAGCCTAATATCAGTCCATGGAGAAATTGACTTATATGCGCTATAACATCTGCATAGACTAATATCAGTCCACGGAGGTCTTGACTTATATGCGCTATAACATCTGCATAGACTAATATCAGTCCATGGAGAAATTGACTTATATGCGCTATAACATCTGCATAGACTAATATCAGCCCCCGGAGGTCTTGACTTATATGCGCTATAACATCTGCATAGACTAATATCAGTCCCCGGAGGTTTTGACTTATATGCGCTATAACATCTGCATAGACTAATATCAGTCCATGGAGAAATTGACTTATATGCGCTATAACATCTGCATAGTCTAATATCAGTCCCCGGAGGTCTTGACTTATATGCGCTATAACATCTGCATAGACTAATATCAGTCCATGGAGAAATTGACTTATATGCGCTATAACATCTGCATAGACTAATATCAGTCCCCGGAGGTTTTGACTTATATGCGCTATAACATCTGCATAGACTAATATCAGTCCACGGAGGTCTTGACTTATATGCGCTATAACATCTGCATAGTCTAATATCAGTCCACGGAGGTTTTGACTTATATGCGCTATAACATCTGCATAGAATAATATCAGTCCCCGGAGGTCTTGACTTATATGCGCTATAACATCTGCATAGACTAATATCAGTCCATGGAGAAATTGACTTATATGCGCTATAACATCTGCATAGACTAATATCAGCCCCCGGAGGTCTTGACGTATATGCGCTATAACATCTGCATAGAATAATATCAGTCCATGGAGAAATTGACTTATATGCGCTATAACATCTGCATAGACTAATATCAGTCCCCGGAGGTCTTGACTTATATGCGCTATAACATCTGCATAGCCTAATATCAGTCCATGGAGAAATTGACTTATATGCGCTATAACATCTGCATAGACTAATATCAGTCCACGGAGGTCTTGACTTATATGCGCTATAACATCTGCATAGACTAATATCAGTCCATGGAGAAATTGACTTATATGCGCTATAACATCTGCATAGACTAATATCAGCCCCCGGAGGTCTTGACTTATATGCGCTATAACATCTGCATAGACTAATATCAGTCCCCGGAGGTTTTGACTTATATGCGCTATAACATCTGCATAGACTAATATCAGTCCATGGAGAAATTGACTTATATGCGCTATAACATCTGCATAGTCTAATATCAGTCCCCGGAGGTCTTGACTTATATGCGCTATAACATCTGCATAGACTAATATCAGTCCATGGAGAAATTGACTTATATGCGCTATAACATCTGCATAGACTAATATCAGTCCCCGGAGGTTTTGACTTATATGCGCTATAACATCTGCATAGACTAATATCAGTCCACGGAGGTCTTGACTTATATGCGCTATAACATCTGCATAGTCTAATATCAGTCCCGGAGGTCTTGACTTATATGCGCTATAACATCTGCATAGTCTAATATCAGTCCCGGAGGTCTTGACTTATATGCGCTATAACATCTGCATAGACGAATATCAGTCCACGGAGGTCTTGACGTATATGCGCTATAACATCTGCATAGTCTAATATCAGTCCCGGAGGTCTTGACTTATATGCGCTATAACATCTGCATAGACTAATATCAGTCCATGGAGAAATTGACTTATATGCGCTATAACATCTGCATAGACTAATATCAGTCCCCGGAGGTTTTGACTTATATGCGCTATAACATCTGCATAGACTAATACCAGTCCATGGAGAAATTGACGTATATGCGCTATAACAACTGCATAGACTAATATCAGTCCCTGGAGGTTTTGACTTATATGCGCTATAACATCTGCATAGACTAATATCAGTCCCCGGAGGTTTTGACTTATATGCGCTATAACAACTGCATAGACTAATATCAGTCCACGGAGGTCTTGACTTATATGCGCTATAACATCTGCATAGACTAATATCAGTCCACGGAGGTTTTGACTTATATGCGCTAAATCAACTGCATAGACTAATATCAGTCCCCGGAGGTCTTGACTTATATGCGCTATAACAACTGCATATAATAATATCAGTCCATGGAGAAATTGACGTATATGCGCTATAACATCTGCATAGACTAATATCAGTCCCCGGAGGTCTTGACTTATATGCGCTATAACAACTGCATAGAACAATATCAGTCCATGGAGAAATTGACTTATATGCGCTATAACATCTGCATAGACTAATATCAGTCCACGGAGGTCTTGACTTATATGCGCTATAACATCTGCATAGACTAATATCAGCCCCCGGAGGTCTTGACGTATATGCGCTATAACATCTGCATAGACTAATATCAGTCCATGGAAAAATTTACTTATATGCGCTATCACAACTGCATAGACTCATATCAGTCCCCGGAGGTCTTGACTTATATGCGCTATAACATCTGCATAGACTAATATCAGTCCACGGAGGTTTTGACTTATACGCGCTGTAACATCTGCACAGACTAATATGACTCCCCATTCCACATGGGTCGGATTTTCTAACAAACTATCCGGTCATTGACGAAGGTCCCGGAAAGCAAGAATCCAAAGTACATTACTGAAAAAGAATTTCATTACTATGTTATTTTTTGCAATTTGAAAAACCAGAAGAGACAAAATACCCCATTCGCAAACACCGGTACCGGTTTGATCATCTGGTTAGTTGTACTCGCCTGTGTATTTAGTGCATGCGAGCGAATTACACTCGGCGAAATAATTTATGCCAGGAGCAAATTGTCGCTTAGTCAAAGAGATCATTTCATCAACCCAAAGGCCATTTTGACAATTTTGTTCTCTCATTCTTGAGATCGTGTAATCAAATGAAGGATTCTAAACTAGTTGAAACTCATGATTTAATGTCAGCCTTCACCCTTCTACACTTTTGAAAATAAACTGACGGGCAAAAGAAAGCATAACACTCACTTGTTTTCGATTAATTGAATATTTTAAAGAAATGAAATGCATTTGATATGACACAATACAATAACATCTTTCGGTAGTAGTTTGAATGACTTGATTGGTGACTGTTTTATTTTAACTAAAATATCATTATTTTAAGTCGACAGGTGTAAGAAATCAAATTTACACCAACTTGACCCTTACCATGTTCAAAATGTTGTAAATGTGTGCAGGACGAAGCACATTTATTGACTTCAAACCGCATAGAGGTATTCTTTGACTGATTGAATGTTTTGGACTAGTTTCACAAACTAGTCCAGTACGACGTCGAAAACTCTAGATATTTTACTTTGAAACTTATAAATATGATAAATGCAACTGAGCCATATACTTTCTTTTGCCCGTCAGTGTATGAACAGACCAGAGGGTTATTCCCAAATTAAAGGAATAATGGTGGTTATGTCCATATTTATTACAAACGCGCATAACTTTGATCCCAAGAGAGCTCCTTACAACATTGAGCGCTCTTGAGGTTCTGCAGTAGACAAATGTGACCAGACTCTCTGTGAGTTCTTTACAAAAACCTTCTGAACTGTGCTTGTTAAGTTGTTAGTTGTGTCGCTATTGTAAGGAAACTGTTTGTGTCGTGATTACATTTTGTTTTTGGGAGGGAGGAGGGGGTAGGCTTTAACAAAATTGACAACAGAGAAGGATAGCTAGACAAAGAGTGCTTTACAACTTCAGGCTCTGCAATCTGAGACTATGGGGCATAAATACACTGCAACCACCTCTCAGTCACTGAGACTATGGGGCATAAATACACTGCAACCACATCTCAGCCAATGAGACTATGGGGCATAAATACACTGCAACGACCTCTCAGCCACTGATACTATGGAGCATAAATACACTGCAACGACCTCTCAGCCACTGATACTATGGAGTATAAATACACTGAAACCACATCTCAGCCACTGATACTATGGAGCATAAATACACTGCAACGACCTCTCAGCCACTGATAGTATGGAGCATAAATACACCGCAACGACCTCTCAGCCACTGATACTATGGAGCATAGATACACTGAAACCACGTCTCAGCCACTGATACTATGGAGCATAAATACACTGTATCCACCTCTCAGTCATTGATACTATGGAGCATAAATACACTGCAACCACCTCTCAGCCACTGATACTATGGGGCATAAATACAGTGCAACCACCTTTCAGCCACTGAAACTATGGAGCATAAATACACTGAAACCACGTCTCAGCCACTGATACTATGGAGCATAAATACACTATAACCACCTCTCAGCCACTGATACTATGGAGCTTAAATACATTGCAACCACCTCTCAGTCACTGAGACTATGAAGCATAAATACACTGCAACCAACTCTCAGGCACTGATACTATGGAGCATAAATACACTGTAACCATCTCTCAGCCACTGATACTATGGAGTAAAATACACTGCAACAACCTCTCAGTCACTGATACTAAGGAGCATAAAAACACTGCAACCACCTCTCAGCCACTGATACTATGGAGCTTACACTGAAACCACGTCTCAGCCACTGATACTATGGAGCATAAATACACTATAACCACCTCTCAGCCACTGACACTATGGAGCTTAAATACATTGCAACCACCTCTCAGTCACTGAGACTATGAAGCATACATACACTGCAACCACCTCTCAGCCACTGATACTGTGGAGCATAAATACACTGCAACCACCTCTCAGCCACTGATACTATGGAGCATAAAAACACTGCAACCACCTCTCAGCCACTGATAATATTGAGCATAAATACATTGCAACCACCTCTCAGTCACTGAGACTATGGGGCATAAATACATTGCAACGACCTCTCAGCCACTGATACTATGGAGCATAAATACACTGCAACCACCTCTCAGTCACTGAGACTATGGAGCTTAAATACATTGCAACCACCTCTCAGCCACTGATACTATGGAGCATAAATACACTGCAACCACCTCTCAGCCACTGATAATATTGAGCATAAATACATTGCAACCACCTCTCAGTCACTGAGACTATGGAGCGTAAATACACTGCAACCACCTCTCAGCCACTGATACTATGGAGCATAAATACATTGCAACCACCTCTCAGCCACTGATACTATGGAGCTTACACTGTAACCACCTCTCAGCCACTGATAATATGGAGCGTACACTGTATCCACCTCTCAGTCACTGATAATATTGAGCATAACTACACTGCAACCACCTATCAGTCAATGAGACTATGGAGCATAAATACTCTGCAACCACCTCTCAGCCACTAATACTATGAAGCATAAATACACTGTAACGACATTTCAGACACTGATACTATTGGGCATAAATACACTGTAACAACCTCTCAGTAACTGAGACTATAGTGCATAAATACACTTCAACGACCTCTCAGTCACTGATACTATGGAGCATAAATACACTGTAACCATCTCTCAGCCACTGATACTATGGAGCATAAATACACTGCAACCATCTCTCAGTCACTGATACTATGGAGCATAAATACACTGCAACCACCTCTCAGTTACTGATACTATGGGACATAAATACACTGCAACCACCTCTCAGTTACTGATACTATGGGACATAAATACACTGCAACCACCTCTCTGCCACTGATACTATGGAGCTTACACTGTAACCACCTCTCAGCCACTGATAATATTGAGCATAAATACACTGTAACAACCTCTCAGTAACTGAGACTATAGTGCATAAATACACTTCAACGACCTCTCAGTCACTGATACTATGGAGCATAAATACTCTGCAACCACCTCTCAGCCACTAATACTATGAAGCATAAATACACTGTAACGACATTTCAGACACTGATACTATGGAGCTTACACTGGAACCACCTCTCTGCCACTGATAACATGGAGCTTACACTGTATCCACCTCTCAGTCACTGATAATATTGAGCATAACTACACTGCAACCACCTATCAGTCAATGAGACTATGGAGCATAAATACTCTGCAACCACCTCTCAGCCACTAATACTATGAAGCATAAATACACTGAAACCAACTCTCAGGCACTGATACTATTGGGCATAAATACACTGAAACCAACTCTCAGGCACTGATACTATTGGGCATAAATACACTGTAACAACCTCTCAGTAACTGAGACTATAGTGCATAAATACACTTCAACAACCTCTCAGCCACTGATACTATGGAGCATAAATACACTGCAACAACCTCTCAGCCACTGAAACTATGGAGCATAAATACACTCCAACGACCTCTCAGCCACTGAAACTATAGAGCATAAATACACTGCAACCACCTCTCAGCCACTGATACTATGGGGCATAAATACACTGCAACGACCTCTCAGCCACTGAAACTATAGAGCATAAATACACTGCAACCACCTCTCAGCCACTGATACTATGGGGCATAAACACACTATAACCACCTCTCAGCCACTGAAACTATGGAGCATAAATACACTGCAACCACCTCTCAGCCACTGATAATATTGAGCATAAATACATTGCAACCACCTCTCAGTCACTGAGACTATGGAGCGTAAATACATTGCAACCACCTCTCAGCCACTGATACTATGGAGCATAAATACACTGCAACCACCTCTCAGCCACTGATAATATTGAGCATAAATACATTGCAACCACCTCTCAGTCACTGAGACTATGGAGCGTAAATACACTGCAACCACCTCCCAGCCACTGATACTATGGAGCATAAATACATTGCAACCACCTCTCAGCCACTGATACTATGGAGCTTACACTGTAACCACCTCTCAGCCACTGATAATATGGAGCGTACACTGTATCCACCTCTCAGTCACTGATAATATTGAGCATAACTACACTGCAACCACCTATCAGTCAATGAGACTATGGAGCATAAATACTCTGCAACCACCTCTCAGCCACTAATACTATGAAGCATAAATACACTGTAACGACATTTCAGACACTGATACTATTGGGCATAAATACACTGTAACAACCTCTCAGTAACTGATACTATAGTGCATAAATACACTTCAACGACCTCTCAGTCACTGATACTATGGAGCATAAATACACTGCAACCATCTCTCAGTCACTGATACTATGGGACATAAATACACTGCAACCACCTCTCTGCCACTGATACTATGGAGCTTACACTGTAATCACCTCTCTGCCACTGATAATATTGAGCATAAATACACTGTAACAACCTCTCAGTAACTGAGACTATAGTGCATAAATACACTTCAACGACCTCTCAGTCACTGATACTATGGAGCATAAATACTCTGCAACCACCTCTCAGCCACTAATACTATGAAGCATAAATACACTGTAACGACATTTCAGACACTGATACTATGGAGCTTACACTGTAACCACCTCTCTGCCACTGATAACATGGAGCTTACACTGTATCCACCTCTCAGTCACTGATAATATTGAGCATAACTACACTGCAACCACCTATCAGTCAATGAGACTATGGAGCATAAATACTCTGCAACCACCTCTCAGCCACTAATACTATGAAGCATAAATACACTGAAACCAACTCTCAGGCACTGATACTATTGGGCATAAATACACTGAAACCAACTCTCAGGCACTGATACTATTGGGCATAAATACACTGTAACAACCTCTCAGTAACTGAGACTATAGTGCATAAATACACTTCAACAACCTCTCAGCCACTGATACTATGGAGCATAAATACACTGCAACCACCTCTCAGCCACTGAAACTATGGAGCATAAATACACTCCAACGACCTCTCAGCCACTGAAACTATAGAGCATAAATACACTGCAACCACCTCTCAGCCACTGATACTATGGGGCATAAATACACTATAACCACCTCTCAGCCACTGAAACTATGGAGCATAAATACACTGCAACCACCTCTCTGCCACTGATACTATGGAGCTTACACTGTAACCACCTCTCAGGCACTGAGACTATGGAGCATAAATACACTCCAACGACCTCTCAGCCACTGAAACTATAGAGCATAAATACACTGCAACCACCTCTCAGCCACTGATACTATGGGGCATAAATACACTGCAACGACCTCTCTGCCACTGAAACTATGGAGCATAAATACACTGCAACCACCTCTCAGCCACTGATACTATGGGGCATAAATACACTGCAACGACCTCTCTGCCACTGAAACTATGGAGCATAAATACACTATAACCACCTCTCAGCCACTGAAACTATGGAGCATAAATACACTGCAACCACCTCTCAGTCACTGATAATATGGAGCATAAATACACTGCAACCACCTCTCAGTCACTGAGACTATGGAGCATAAATACACTGCAACCACCTCTCAGCCACTGAAACTATAGTGCATAAATACACTGCAACCACCTCTCAGCCACTGATAATATGGGGCACAAATACACTATAACCACCTCTCAGCCACTGAAACTATGGAGCATAAATACACTGCAACCACCTCTCAGCCACTGATACTATGGGGCATAAATACACTGCAACCACCTCTCAGCCACTGAAACTATGGAGCATAAATACACTGCAACCATCTCTCAGTCACTGAGACTATGGGGCATAGATACACTGCAACCACCTCTCAGCCACTGATACTATGGGGCATAGATACACTGCAACCACCTCTCAGCCACTGATACTATGGGGCATAAATACACTGCAACCACCTCTCAGCCACTGAAACTATGGAGCATAAATACACTGTATCCACCTCTCAGCCACTGAAACTATGGAGCATAAATACACTGCAACCACCTCTCAGCCACTGATACCATGGTGCATAGACACACTGCAACGACCTCTCAATCACTGATAATATGAAGCAAAAATACACTGTAATGATATAACCACCTATCACCCACTGATTCTATGGGGCATCAATACACTGCAACCACTTCTCAGCCACTGATACTATGTCTCAGCCACTGATACTATTGGGCATAAATACACTGTAACAACCCCTCAGTCAATGAGACTATGGAGCATAAATACACTGCAACCACCTCTCAGCCACTAATACTATGAAGCATAAATACACTGCAACAACCTCTCAGCCATTAGGACTATGGAGCATAAATACACTGCAACCACCTCTCAGCCACTAATACTATGGAGCATAAATACACTGCAACCACCTCTCAGCCACTGATAATGTGGAGCAAAAATACATTGCAACCACCTCTCAGCCACTGATACTATGGAGCATAAAAACACTGCAACAACCTCTCAGCCATTGAGACTATGGAGCATAAATACACTGCAACCATCTCTCAGCAACTGATAATATTGAGCATAAATACACTGCAACCACCTCTCAGTCACTGATACTATGGAGCATAAATACACTGCAACCACCTCTCAGTTACTGATACTATGGAGCGTAAATACACTGCAAACACCTTTCAGCGACTGAGACTATGGAGCATAAATACAGTGCAACCACCTTTCAGCCGCCGAGACTATGGAGCATAAATACACTGTAACCACGTCTCAGCCATTGAGACTATGGAGCTTAAATACATTGCAACCACCTCTCAGCCACTGATACTATGGAGCTTACACTGTAACCACCTCTCAGCCACTGATAATATGGAGCTTACACTGTATCCACCTCTCAGTCACTGATAATATTGAGCATAACTACACTGCAACCACCTATCAGTCAATGAGACTATGGAGCATAAATACTCTGCAACCACCTCTCAGCCACTAATACTATGAAGCATAAATACACTGTAACGACATTTCAGACACTGATACTATTGGGCATAAATACACTGTAACAACCTCTCAGTAACTGAGACTATAGTGCATAAATACACTTCAACGACCTCTCAGTCAATGAGACTATGGAGCATAAATACACTGCAACCACCTCTCAGCCACTAATACTATGAAGCATAAATACACTGCAACAACCTCTCAGCCATTAGGACTATGGAGCATAAATACACTGCAACCACCTCTCAGCCACTAATACTATGGAGCATAAATACACTGCAACCACCTCTCAGCCACTGATAATGTGGAGCAAAAATACATTGCAACCACCTCTCAGCCACTGATACTATGGAGCATAAAAACACTGCAACAACCTCTCAGCCATTGAGACTATGGAGCATAAATACACTGCAACCATCTCTCAGCAACTGATAATATTGAGCATAAATACACTGCAACCACCTCTCAGTCACTGATACTATGGAGCATAACTACACTGCAACCACCTCTCAGTTACTGATACTATGGAGCGTAAATACACTGCAAACACCTTTCAGCGACTGAGACTATGGAGCATAAATACAGTGCAACCACCTTTCAGCCGCCGAGACTATAGAGCATAAATACACTGTAACCACGTCTCAGCCATTGAGACTATGGAGCTTAAATACATTGCAACCACCTCTCAGCCACTGATACTATGGAGCTTACACTGTAACCACCTCTCAGCCACTGATAATATGGAGCTTACACTGTATCCACCTCTCAGTCACTGATAATATTGAGCATAACTACACTGCAACCACCTATCAGTCAATGAGACTATGGAGCATAAATACTCTGCAACCACCTCTCAGCCACTAATACTATGAAGCATAAATACACTGTAACGACATTTCAGACACTGATACTATTGGGCATAAATACACTGTAACAACCTCTCAGTAACTGAGACTATAGTGCATAAATACACTTCAACGACCTCTCAGTCACTGATACTATGGAGCATAAATACACTGTAACCATCTCTCAGTCACTGATACTATGGAGCATAAATACACTGCAACCATCTCTCAGTCACTGATACTATGGAGCATAAATACACTGCAACCATCTCTCAGTCACTGATACTATGGAGCATAAATACACTGCAACCACCTCTCTGCCACTGATACTATGGAGCTTACACTGTAACCACCTCTAAGCCACTGATAATATTGAGCATAAATACACTGTAACAACCTCTCAGTAACTGAGACTATAGTGCATAAATACACTTCAACGACCTCTCAGTCACTGATACTATGGAGCATAAATACTCTGCAACCACCTCTCAGCAACTAATACTATGAAGCATAAATACACTGTAACGACATTTCAGACACTGATACTATGGAGCTTACACTGTAACCACCTCTCTGCCACTGATAATATGGAGCTTACACTGTATCCACCTCTCAGTCACTGATAATATTGAGCATAACTACACTGCAACCACCTATCAGTCAATGAGACTATGGAGCATAAATACTCTGCAACCACCTCTCAGCCACTAATACTATGAAGCATAAATACACTGTAACGACATTTCAGACACTGATACTATTGGGCATAAATACACTGAAACCATCTCTCAGCCACTGATACTATGGAGCATAAATACACTGCAACCATCTCTCAGTCACTGATACTATGGAGCATAAATACACTGCAACCACCTCTCAGTTACTGATACTATGGGACATAAATACACTGCAACCACCTCTCAGTTACTGATACTATGGGACATAAATACACTGCAACCACCTCTCTGCCACTGATACTATGGAGCTTACACTGTAACCACCTCTCAGCCACTGATAATATTGAGCATAAATACACTGTAACAACCTCTCAGTAACTGAGACTATAGTGCATAAATACACTTCAACGACCTCTCAGTCAATGATACTATGGAGCATAAATACTCTGCAACCACCTCTCAGCCACTAATACTATGAAGCATAAATACACTGTAACGACATTTCAGACACTGATACTATGGAGCTTACACTGAAACCACCTCTCTGCCACTGATAACATGGAGCTTACACTGTATCCACCTCTCAGTCACTGATAATATTGAGCATAACTACACTGCAACCACCTATCAGTCAATGAGACTATGGAGCATAAATACTCTGCAACCACCTCTCAGCCACTAATACTATGAAGCATAAATACACTGTAACGACATTTCAGACACTGATACTATTGGGCATAAATACACTGAAACCAACTCTCATTCACTGATACTATGGGGCATAAATACACTGTAACAACCTCTCAGCCACTGATACTATGGAGCATAAATACACTGCAAACACCTCTCAGCCACTGAAACTATGGAGCATAAATACACTGCAACCACCTCTCTGCCACTGATAATATGGAGCTTACACTGTATCCACCTCTCAGTCACTGATAATATTGAGCATAACTACACTGCAACCACCTATCAGTCAATGAGACTATGGAGCATAAATACTCTGCAACCACCTCTCAGCCACTAATACTATGAAGCATAAATACACTGTAACGACATTTCAGACACTGATACTATTGGGCATAAATACACTGAAACCAACTCTCATTCACTGATACTATTGGGCATAAATACACTGTAACAACCTCTCAGCCACTGATACTATGGAGCATAAATACACTGCAACAACCTCTCAGCCACTGAAACTATAGAGCATAAATACACTGCAACCACCTCTCAGCCACTGATAATATGGGGCATAAATACACTGCAACGACCTCTCAGCCACTGAAACTATAGAGCATAAATACACTGCAACAACCTCTCAGCCACTGATACTATGGGGCATAAATACACTATAACCACCTCTCAGCCACTGAAACTATGGAGCATAAATACACTGCAACCACCTCTCTGCCACTGAAACTATGGAGCATAAATACACTATAACCACCTCTCAGCCACTGAGACTATGGAGCATAAATACACTGCAACCACCTCTCTGCCACTGAGACTATGGGGCATAAATACACTATAACCACCTCTCAGCCACTGAAACTATGGAGCATAAATACACTGCAACCACCTCTCAGCCACTGAGACTATGGAGCATAAATACACTGCAACAACCTCTCAGCCACTGATACTATGGGGCATAAATACACTATAACCACCTCTCAGCCACTGAAACTATGGAGCATAAATACACTATAACCACCTCTCAGCCACTGAGACTATGGAGCATAAATACACTGCAACCATCTCTCAGCCACTGATACTATGGAGCATAAATACACTGCAACCACCTCTCTGCCACTGAAACTATGGAGCATAAATACACTGCAACCACCTCTCAGCCACTGATACCATGGTGCATAAATACACTATAACCACCTCTCTGCCACTGAAACTATGGAGCATAAATACACTGCAACCATCTCTCAGCCACTGAAACTATAGAGCATAAATACACTGAAACCACCTCTCAGCCACTGAAACTATGGAGCATAAATACACTATAACCATCTCTCAGCCACTGATACCATGGTGCATAGACACACTGCAACCACCTCTCAGTCACTGATAATATGGAGCAAAAATACACTGTAAGGATATAACCACCTATCACCCACTGATTCTATGGGGCATCAATACACTGCAACCACTTCTCAGCCACTGATACTATGTCTCAGCCACTGATACTATTGGGCATAAATACACTGTAACAACCCCTCAGTCAATGAGACTATGGAGCATAAATACACTGCAACCACCTCTCAGCCACTAATACTATGAAGCATAAATACACTGCAACAACCTCTCAGCCATTAGGACTATGGAGCATAAATACACTGCAACCACCTCTCAGCCACTAATACTATGGAGCATAAATACACTGCAACCACCTCTCAGCCACTGATAATGTGGAGCAAAAATACATTGCAACCACCTCTCAGCCACTGATACTATGGAGCATAAAAACACTGCAACAACCTCTCAGCCATTGAGACTATGGAGCATAAATACACTGCAACCATCTCTCAGCAACTGATAATATTGAGCATAAATACACTGCAACCACCTCTCAGTCACTGATACTATGGAGCATAAATACACTGCAACCACCTCTCAGCCACTGATACTATGGAGCTTAAATACATTGCAACCACCTCTCAGCCACTGATAATATTGAGCATAAATACATTGCAACCACCTCTCAGTCACGGAGACTATGGGGCATAAATACATTGCAACGACCTCTCAGCCACTGATACTATGGAGCATAAATACACTGCAACGACCTCTCAGTCACTGAGACTATGGAGCTTAAATACATTGCAACCACCTCTCAGTCACTGAGACTATGGGGCATAAATACATCGCAACGACCTCTCAGCCACTGATACAACGGAGCATAAATACACTGCAACCACCTCTCAGTCACTGATACTATGGAGCATAAATACACTGCAACCACCTTTCAGCCACTGATACTATGGAGCTTAAATACATTGCAACCACCTCTCAGTCACTGAGACTATGAAGCATAAATACATTGCAACCACCTCTCAGTCACTGAGACTATGGGGCATAAATACATTGCAACCACCTCTCAGCCACTGATACAATGGAGCATAAATACATTGAAACCACCTCTCAGCCACTGATACTATGGAGCATAAATACACTGCAACCACCTCTCAGTCACTGAGACTATGGAACTTAAATACATTGCAACCACCTCTCAGTCACTGAGACTATGAAGCATAAATACATTGCAACCACCTCTCAGTCACTGAGACTATGGGGCATAAATACATTGCAACCACCTCTCAGCCACTGATACAATGGAGCATAAATACATTGAAACCACCTCTCAGCCACTGATACTATGGAGCATAAATACACTGCAACCACCTCTCAGTCACTGAGACTATGGAGCTTAAATACATTGCAACCACCTCTCAGTCGCTGATACAATGGAGCATAAATACATTGAAACCACCTCTCAGCCACTGATACAATGGAGCATAAATACATTGAAACCACCTCTCAGCCACTGATACTATGGAGCATAAATACACTGCAACCACCTCTCAGTCACTGATACTATGGAGCATAAATACACTGCAACCACCACTCAGTCACTGATACTTTGGAGCATAAATACACTGCAACCACCTCTCAGCCACTGAAACTATGGAGCATAAATAAACTAAAACCACGTCTCAGCCACTGATACTATGGAGCATAAATACACTGTATCCACCTCTCAGTCACTGATACTATGGAGCATAAATACACTGTAACGACCTCTCAGGCACTGAGACTATGGAGCATACATACACTGTAACCACCTCTCAGGCACCGAGACTATGGAGCATAAATACACTGTAACCACCTCTCAGTCACTGAGACTATGGGGCATAAATACACTGTAACCATCTCTCAGTCACTGAGACTATGGGGCATAAATACATTGCAACCACCTCTCAGCCACTGATACAATGTAGCATAAATACATTGAAACCACCTCTCAGCCACTGATACTATGGAGCATAAATACACTGCAACCACCTCTCAGTCACTGAGACTATGGAGCTTAAATACATTGCAACCACCTCTCAGTCGCTGATACAATGGAGCATAAATACATTGAAACCACCTCTCAGCCACTGATACAATGGAGCATAAATACATTGAAACCACCTCTCAGCCACTGATACTATGGAGCATAATACACTGCAACCACCTCTCAGTCACTGATACTATGGAGCATAAATACACTGCAACCACCTCTCAGTCACTGATACTTTGGAGCATAAATACACTGCAACCACCTCTCAGCCACTGAAACTATGGAGCATAAATACACTAAAACCACGTCTCAGCCACTGATACTATGGAGCATAAATACACTGTATCCACCTCTCAGTCACTGATACTATGGAGCATAAATACACTGTAACCACCTCTCAGTCACTGAAACTATGGAGCATAAATACACTGAAACCACGTCTCAGCCACTTATTCTATGGAGCATAAATACACTGAAACCACCTCTCAGTCACTGAGACTTTGGGGCATGAATACACTGAAACCACCTCTCAGTCACTGATACTATGGAGCATAAATACACTGCAACCACCTCTCAGTCACTGATACTATGGAGCATAAATACACTGCAACCACCTCTCAGTCACTGATACTTTGGAGCATAAATACACTGCAACCACCTCTCAGCCACTGAAACTATGGAGCATAAATACACTAAAACCACGTCTCAGCCACTGATACTATGGAGCATAAATACACTGTATCCACCTCTCAGTCACTGATACTATGGAGCATAAATACACTGTAACCACCTCTCAGTCACTTATACTATGGAGCATAAATACACTGTAACCACCTCTCAGTCACTGATACTATGGAGCATAAATACACTGCAACCACCTCTCAGCCACTGAAACTATGGAGCATAAATACACTGAAACCACGTCTCAGCCACTTATTCTATGGAGCATAAATACACTGAAACCACCTCTCAGTCACTGAGACTTTGGGGCATGAATACACTGAAACCACCTCTCAGCCACTGAGACTATGGAGCATAAATACACTGTAACGACCACTCAGGCACTGAGACTATGGAGCATAAATACACTGTAACCACCTCTCAGGCACCGAGACTATGGAGCATAAATACACTGTAACCATCTCTCAGTCACTGAGACTATGGGGCATAAATACACTGTAACCATCTCTCAGTCACTGAGACTATGGAGCATAAATACAGTGCAACCACCTTTCAGCCACTGATACTATGGAGCATAAATATACTGCAACCAGTTGCACCTCTCAGTCACTCATACTATGGAGCATAAATACACTGCAACCACCTCTCAGCCACTGAAACTATGGAGCATAAATACACTGAAACCACGTCTCAGCCACTTATTCTATGGAGCATAAATACACTGAAACCACCTCTCAGTCACTGAGACTTTGGGGCATGAATACACTGAAACCACCTCTCAGCCACTGAGACTATGGAGCATAAATACACTGTAACGACCTCTCGGGCACTGAGACTATGGAGCATACATACACTGTAACCACCTCTCAGGCACCGAGACTATGGAGCATAAATACACTGTAACCACCTCTCAGTCACTGAGACTATGGGGCATAAATACACTGTAACCATCTCTCAGTCACTGAGACTATGGAGCATAAATACATTGAAACCACCTCTCAGCCACTGATACTATGGAGCATAAATACACTGCAACCACCTCTCAGTCACTGAGACTATGGAGCTTAAATACATTGCAACCACCTCTCAGTCGCTGATACAATGGAGCATAAATACATTGAAACCACCTCTCAGCCACTGATACAATGGAGCCTAAATACACTGCAACCACCTCTCAGTCACTGACACTTTGGAGAATAAATACACTGCAACCACGTCTCAGCCACTGATACTATGGAGCATAAATACACTGTATCCACCTCTCAGTCACTGATACTATGGAGCATAAATACACTGTAACCACCTTTCAGTCACTGATACTATGGAGCATAAATACACTGTAACCACCTCTCAGTCACTGATACTATGGAGCATAAATACACTGCAACCACCTCTCAGTCACTGAGACTTTTGAGCATAAATATACTGAAACCACGTCTCAGCCACTTATTCTATGGAGCATAAATACACTGAAACCACCTCTCAGTCACTGAGACTTTGGGGCATGAATACACTGAAACCACCTCTCAGCCACTGAGGCTATGGAGCATAAATACACTGTAACGACCTCTCAGGCACTGAGACTATGGAGCATAAATACACTGAAACCACGTCTCAGCCACTTATTCTATGGAGCATAAATACACTGAAACCACCTCTCAGTCACTGAGACTTTGGGGCATGAATACACTGAAACCACCTCTCAGCCACTGAGACTATGGAGCATAAATACACTGTAACGACCTCTCAGGCACTGAGACTATGGAGCATACATACACTGTAACCACCTCTCAGGCACCGAGACTATGGAGCATAAATACACTGTAACCACCTCTAAGTCACTGAGAATATGGGGCATAAAAACACTGTAACCATCTCTCAGTCACTGAGACTATGGAGCATAAATACAGTGCAACCACCTTTCAGCCACTGATACTATGGAACATAAATATACTGCAACCAGTTGCACCTCTCAGTCACTCATACTATTGAGCATAAATACACTGTAACCATCTCTCAGTCACTGAGACTATGGAGCATAAATATACTGCAACCACCTCTCAGCCACTGAAACTATGGAGCATAAATACACTGCAACAACCTCTCAGTCACTGAAACTATGAAGGATAAATAAACTGCAACCACCTCTCAGCCACTGATAATAAGGGGCAAAAATACACTGCAACAACCTCTCAGTCACTGAGACTATGGAGCATAAATACACTGAAACCACGTCTCAGCCACTGATACTATGGAGCATAAATACACTGAAACCACCTCTCAGTCACTGAGACTTTGGGGTATGAATACACTGAAACCACCTCTCAGCCACTGAGATTATGGAGCATAAATACACTGCAACCACCTCTCAGGCACTGAGACTATGGAGCATAAATACACTGTAACGACCTCTCAGGCACTGAGACTATGGAGCATAAATACACTGCAACCACCTCTCAGGCACTGGACTATGGAGCATAAATACACTGTAACGACCTCTCAGGCACTGAGATTATGGAGCATAAATACACTGTAACCACCTCTCAGGCACTGAGACTATGGGGCATAAATACACTGTAACCACCTCTCAGTCACTGAGACTATGGAGCATAAATACACTAAAACCACCTCTCAGCCACTGAGACTATGGAGCATAAATACACTGAAACCACGTCTCAGCCACTTATTCTATGGAGCATAAATACACTGAAACCACCTCTCAGTCACTGAGACTTTGGGGCATGAATACACTGAAACCACCTCTCAGCCACTGAGACTATGGAGCATAAATACACTGTAACGACCTCTCAGGCACTGAGACTATGGAGCATACATACACTGTAACCACCTCTCAGGCACCGAGACTATGGAGCATAAATACACTGTAACCACCTCTCAGTCACTGAGACTATGGGGCATAAATACACTGTAACCATCTCTCAGTCACTGAGACTATGGAGCATAAATACAGTGCAACCACCTTTCAGCCACTGATACTATGGAGCATAAATATACTGCAACCAGTTGCACCTCTCAGTCACTCATACTATTGAGCATAAATACACTGTAACCATCTCTCAGTCACTGAGACTATGGAGCATAAATATACTGCAACCACCTCTCAGCCACTGAAACTATGGAGCATAAATACACTGCAACAACCTCTCAGTCACTGAAACTATGAAGGATAAATAAACTGCAACCACCTCTCAGCCACTGATAAAAAGGGGCAAAAATACACTGCAACAACCTCTCAGTCACTGAGACTATGGAGCATAAATACACTGAAACCACGTCTCAGCCACTGATACTATGGAGCATAAATACACTGAAACCACCTCTCAGTCACTGAGACTTTGGGGTATAAATACACTGCAAACACCTTTCAGCCACTGAGATTATGGAGCATAAATACACTGCAACCACCTCTCAGGCACTGAGACTATGGAGCATAAATACACTGTAACGACCTCTCAGGCACTGAGACTATGGAGCATAAATACACTGCAACCACCTCTCAGGCACTGGACTATGGAGCATAAATACACTGTAACGACCTCTCAGGCACTGAGATTATGGAGCATAAATACACTGTAACCACCTCTCAGGCACTGAGACTATGGGGCATAAATACACTGTAACCACCTCTGAGTCACTGAGACTATGGAGCATAAATACACTAAAACCACCTCTCAGCCACTGAGACTATGGAGCATAAATACACTGAAACCACGTCTCAGCCACTGATACTATGGAGCATAAATACACTGAAACCACCTCTCAGTCACTGAGACTTTGGGGCATGAATACACTGAAACCACCTCTAAGTCACTGATACAATTGAGCATAAATACACTGTATCCACCTCTCAGTCACTCATACTATGGAGCATAAAAACACTCTAACCATCTCTCAGTCACTGAGACTATGGAGCATAAATACACTGCAACCATCTCTAAGCCACTTATACTATGGAGCATAAATACACGGCAAACACCTCTCAGCGACTGAGGCTATGGAGCATCAATACAGTGCAACAACCTTTCAGCCACTGATACTATGGAGCATAAATATACTGCAACCAGTTGCACCTCTCAGTCACTGATACTATGGAGCATAAATACACTGTATCCACCTCTCAGTCACTGATGCTATGGAGCATAAATACACTGCAACCCCCTCTCAGCCACTGATACTATGGAGCATAAATACACTGCAAACACCTTTCAGCGACTGAGACTATGGAGCATAAATACAGTGCAACCACCTTTCAGCCGCCGAGACTATGGAGCATAAATACACTGTCACCACGTCTCAGCCACTGATACTATGGAGCATAAATACACTGTAACAAAATCTCAGTAATTGAGACTATGGAGCATAAATATACTGAAAACACATCTCAGCCACTGATACTATGGAGCATAAATACACTGCAACAACCTCTCAGGTACTGAGACTATGGAGCATAAATACACTGTAACCACCTCTGAGTCACTGAGACTATGGAGCATAAATACACTAAAACCACCTCTCAGCCACTGAGACTATGGAGCATAAATACACTGAAACCACGGCTCAGCCACTGATACTATGGAGCATAAATACACTGAAACCACCTCTCAGTCACTGAGACTTTGGGGCATGAATACACTGAAACCACCTCTAAGTCACTGATACTATGGAGCATAAATACACTGTATCCACCTCTCAGTCACTCATACTATGGAGCATAAATACACTGTAACCATCTCTCAGTCACTGAGACTATGGAGCATAAATACACTGCAACCACCTCTAAGCCACTTATACTATGGAGCATAAATACACTGCAAACATCTCTCAGCGACTGAGACTATAGAGCATAAATACAGTGCAACCACCTTTCAGCCACTGATACTATGGAGCATAAATATACTGCAACCAGTTGCACCTCTCAGTCACTGATACTATGGGACATAAATACACTGCAACGACCTCTCAGTCACTGAAACTATGGAGGATAAATACACTGCAACAACCTCTCAGCCACTGATACTATGGGGCAAAAATACACTGCAACAACCTCTCAGTCACTGAAACTATGGAGCATAAATACACTGCTACCACATCTCAGCCACTGAGACTATGGAGCATAAATACACTGCAACCACCTCTCAGCCACTTATACTATGGGGCAAAAATACACTGCAACAACCTCTCAGTCACTGAAACTATGGAGCATAAATACACTGGAACCACCCATCAGTCACTGATACTATGGAGCATAAATACACTGCTACCACCTCTCAGCCACTGAGACTATGGAGCATAAATACACTGCAACCACCTCTCAGCCACTTATACTATGGGGCATAAATACACTGCAACAACCTCTCAGCCACTGATAATAAGGGGCAAAAATACACTGCAACAACCTCTCAGTCACTGAGACTATGGAGCATAAATACACTGAAACCACGTCTCAGCCACTGATACTATGGAGCATAAATACACTGAAACCACCTCTCAGTCACTGAGACTTTGGGGTATGAATACACTGAAACCACCTCTCAGCCACTGAGATTATGGAGCATATATACACTGTAACGACCTCTCAGGCACTGAGACTATGGAGCATAAATACACTGCAACCACCTCTCAGGCACTGAGACTATGGAGCATAAATACACTGTAACGACCTCTCAGGCACTGAGATTATGGAGCATAAATACACTGTAACCACCTCTCAGGCACTGAGACTATGGGGCATAAATACACTGTAACCACCTCTGAGTCACTGAGACTATGGAGCATAAATACACTGAAACCACGTCTCAGCCACTGATACTATGGAGCATAAATACACTGAAACCACCTCTCAGTCACTGAGACTTTGGGGCATGAATACACTGAAACCACCTCTAAGTCACTGATACAATTGAGCATAAATACACTGTATCCACCTCTCAGTCACTCATACTATGGAGCATAAATACACTGTAACCATCTCTCAGTCACTGAGACTATGGAGCATGAATACACTGCAACCATCTCTCAGCCACTTATACTATGGAGCATAAATACACTGCAAACACCTCTCAGCGACTGAGACTATGGAGCATCAATACAGTGCAACCACCTTTCAGCCACTGATACTATGGAGCATAAATATACTGCAACCAGTTGCACCTCTCAGTCACTGATACTATGGGACATAAATACACTGCAACGACCTCTCAGTCACTGAAACTATGGAGGATAAATACACTGCAACAACCTCTCAGCCACTGAGACTATGGAGCATAAATACAGTGCAACCACCTTTCAGCCACTGATACTATGGAGCATAAATATACTGCAACCAGTTGCACCTCTCAGTCACTGATACTATGGGACATAAATACACTGCAACGACCTCTCAGTCACTGAAACTATGGAGGATAAATAAACTGCAACCACCTCTCAGCCACTGATACTATGGGGAAAAAATACACTGCAACAACCTCTCAGCCACTGATACTATGGGGCAAAAATACACTGCAACAACCTCTCAGTCACTGAAACTATGGAGCATAAATACACTGCTACCACCTCTCAGCCACTGAGACTATGGAGCATAAATACACTGCAACCACATCTCAGCCACTTATACTATGGGGCAAAAATACACTGCAACAACCTCTCAGTCACTGAAACTATGGAGCATAAATACACTGGAACCACCCATCAGTCACTGATACTATGGAGCATAAATACACTGCTACCACCTCTCAGCCACTGAGACTATGGAGCATAAATACACTGCAACCACCTCTCAGCCACTTATACTATGGGGCATAAATACACTGCAACAACCTCTCAGCCACTGATACTATGGAGCATAAATACACTGCAACCACCTCTCAGGCACTGAGACTATGGAGCATAAATATACTGCAACCAGTTGCACCTCTCAGCCACTGAGACTATGAGGCATAAATACACTGCAACGACCCCTCAGTCACTGAGACTATGGGGCATAAATCCACTGCAACCACCTCTCAGGCACTGAGACTATGGAGCATACATACACTGTAACCACCTCTCTGCGACTGACACTATGGAGCATAAATACACTGTATCCACCTCTCAGTCACTGAGACTATGGAGCATAAATACACTGCAACCACCTTTCAGCCACTGATACTATGGAGCATAAATACACTGCAATCACCTCTCAGCGACTGAGACTATGGAGCAAAAATACAGTGCAACCACCTTTCAGCCACTGATGCTATGGAGCATAAATATACTGCAACCAGTTGCACCTCTCAGCCACTGAGACTATGAGGCATAAATACACTGCAACGACCCCTCAGTCACTGAGACTATGGGGCATAAATCCACTGCAACCACCTCTCAGTCACTGAAACTATGGGGCATAAATACACTGCAACCACCTCTCAGCCACTGATACTATTGAGCATAAATACACTGCAAACACGTGCACCTCTCAGCCACCGAGACTATGGGGCCTAAATACACTGCATCTACCTTTCAGTCACTGAGACTATGGAGGATAAATAAACTGCAACCACCTCTCAGCCACTGATACTATGGGGCAAAAATACACTGCAACAACCTCTCAGTCACTGAAACTATGGAGCATAAATACACTGCTACCACCTCTCAGCCACTGATACTATGGGGCATAAATACACTGCAACAACCTCTCAGCCACTGAGACTATGGGGCCTAAATACACTGCAACAACCTCTCAGCCACTGAGACTATGGAGCATAAATACACTGCAACCACCTCTCAGTCACTGAGACTATTGAGCATAAATATACTGCAACCACCTCTCAGTCACTGATGCTATGGAGCATAAATACTCTGTAACCACCTCTCAGCCACTGATACTATGGAGCATAAATACACTGCAACCACGTCTCAGTCACTGATACTATGGAGCATAAATACACTGTAACCACCTCTCAGCCAGTGATACTATGGAGCATAAATACACTGTAACCACCTCTCAGTCACTGATACTATGGGACATAAATACACTGTAACCACCTCTCAGCCAGTGATACTATGGAGCATATATACACTGTAACCACCTCTCTGCGACTGACACTATGGAGCATAAATACACTGTATCCACCTCTCAGTCACTGAGACTATGGAGCATAAATACACTGCAACCACCTTTCAGCCACTGATACTATGGAGCATAAATACACTGCAATCACCTCTCAGCGACTGAGACTATGGAGCAAAAATACAGTGCAACCACCTTTCAGCCACTGATGCTATGGAGCATAAATATACTGCAACCAGTTGCACCTCTCAGCCACTGAGACTATGAGGCATAAATACACTGCAACGACCCCTCAGTCACTGAGACTATGGGGCATAAATCCACTGCAACCACCTCTCAGTCACTGAAACTATGGGGCATAAATACACTGCAACCACCTCTCAGCCACTGATACTATTGAGCATAAATACACTGCAAACACGTGCACCTCTCAGCCACCGAGACTATGGGGCCTAAATACACTGCATCTACCTTTCAGTCACTGAGACTATGGAGGATAAATAAACTGCAACCACCTCTCAGCCACTGATACTATGGGGCAAAAATACACTGCAACAACCTCTCAGTCACTGAAACTATGGAGCATAAATACACTGCTACCACCTCTCAGCCACTGATACTATGGGGCATAAATACACTGCAACAACCTCTCAGCCACTGAGACTATGGGGCCTAAATACACTGCAACAACCTCTCAGCCACTGAGACTATGGAGCATAAATACACTGCAACCACCTCTCAGTCACTGAGACTATTGAGCATAAATATACTGCAACCACCTCTCAGTCACTGATGCTATGGAGCATAAATACTCTGTAACCACCTCTCAGCCACTGATACTATGGAGCATAAATACACTGCAACCACGTCTCAGTCACTGATACTATGGAGCATAAATACACTGTAACCACCTCTCAGCCAGTGATACTATGGAGCATAAATACACTGTAACCACCTCTCAGTCACTGATACTATGGGACATAAATACACTGTAACCACCTCTCAGCCAGTGATACTATGGAGCATATATACACTGTAACCACCTCTCAGTCACTGATACTATGGGACATAAATACACTGTAACCATCTCTCAGCCACCGAGACTGTGGGTCATAAATACACTGTAACCACCTCTCAGTCACTGATACTTTGGAGCATAAATACACTGTAACCACCTCTAAGTCACTGATACTATGGGACATAAATACACTGTAACCATCTCTCAGCCACCGAGACTGTGGGTCATAAATACACTGTAACCACCTCTCAGTCACTGATACTATGGAGCATAAATACACTGTAACCACCTCTCAGCCACTGATACTATGGAGCATAAATACACTGTAACCACCTCTCAGCCAGTGATACTATGGAGCATAAATACACTGCAACCACCTCTCAGCCAGTGATACTATGGAGCATAAATACACTGTGACCACCTCTCAGTCACTGAGACTATGGGACATAAATACACTGTAACCACCTCTCAGCCACTGAGACTGTGGGTCATAAATACACTGTAACCACCTCTCAGCCAGTGATACTATGGGTCTTTAAGACACTGCAACAACCTCTCAGTCACTGATAATTTGGAGCATAAACACACTGTAACCACCTCTCAGTCACTGATACTATGGAGCATAAATACACTGTAACCACCTCTCAGCCACCGAGACTGTGGGTCATAAATACACTGTAACCACCTCTCAGCCACTGATACTATGGAGCATAAATACACTGTGACCACCTCTCAGTCACTGATACTATGGGACATAAATACACTGTAACCACCTCTCAGCCACCGAGACTGTGGGTCATAAATACACTGTAACCACCTCTCAGCCAGTGATACTATGGGTCTTTAAGACACTGCAACAACCTCTCAGTCACTGATAATATGGAGCATAAACACACTGTAACCACCTCTCAGTCACTGATACTATGGAGCATAAATACACTGTAACCACCTCTCAGCCACCGAGACTGTGGGTCATAAATACACTGTAACCACCTCTCAGCCACTGATACTATGGAGCATAAATACACTGTGACCACCTCTCAGTCACTGATACTATGGGACATAAATACACTGTAACCACCTCTCAGCCACCGAGACTGTGGGTCATAAATACACTGTAACCACCTCTCAGCCAGTGATACTATGGAGCATAAATACACTGTAACCACCTCTCAGCCACTGAAACTATGGGACATAAATACACTGTAACCACCTCTCTGCCACTGAGACTGTGGGTCATAAATACACTGTAACCACCTCTCAGCCAGTGATACTATGGGTCTTTAAGACACTGCAACAACCTCTCAGTCACTGATAATATGGAGCATAAACATACTGTAACCACCTCTCAGTCACTGATACTATGGAGCATAAATACACTGCAACCACCTCTCTGCCACTGAGACTATGGAGCATAAATACACTGTAACCACCTCTCAGCCAGTGATACTATGGGTCTTTAAGACACTGCAACAACCTCTCAGTCACTGATAATATGGAGCATAAACACACTGCAACCACCTCTCAGCCAGTGATACTATGGGTCTTTAAGACACTGCAACAACCTCTCAGTCACTGATAATATGGAGCATAAACACACTTCAACCGTTGGTGACTTTGATCAAAAATGACTTTAATGCAAAAATTACTTTGATGAAAATAAAATGAATTTGATTAAACCATGTTTTTAATGAAAGAAACTGACTTTTATGAAAGAAAATGGCTTTGATGGAATAATGACTTTGATGAAAAAAAAGAGACTTTGATAATAAAATAAATGACTTTAATGGAAAGCTAACTTTCATGAAAAACTATCTGTTGTGAAAAAAACTTACTTTGATAAAGAAAATAAAACTTCGCTGACAAAAAACTTTGATGAAAAATAGGACTTTGATAACAAACTGACGTGAATGGGAAAGAAAGACTTTAATGAAGAAAGAATACTTTAATGACTAAAATGACTTAAGTGAAGAAATAACTTTGAGAAACGACTTTTTGATGAAAAAATTGATTTTTAAAAAAGGAATTTGATAAAAAAGAGATTAATTTGGTTCAAATATCACTTTGATGACAAACTGACTTTGATGACAATACTGACGTTTGTAAAGGAATGACTTATCTCGCCTAAATTAAACCAGATATTTACAATAGTTCCAAATCCCACTTAAAGCATATTGAAATATTATAACGATATAGAATTAGTTAACAGTTACAAATGTAAAACAAATTTTCTTCACCATGCTGGTATCATTAATGCAATAAAATCTTATTTAGTAAACTCAAACATAAGGATATAAAATAAAAACTAGATATGCCACTAATCCCATATTTTATTGAAAATATTGCTACCAAGAAAAAAGGTTGTCGAATATTTTATGATATATTACAAGAGTAAAAAATCACGGGGGTTATGAATAAAGAATGAAATGGGAACGAGATTTAGAATGTAAAATCAATGAAACTGAATGGAAACATGACTTTTATGTCCAATCTAATTTAAAAAAACAAAATGGTTTCAACATTCAATTCTACAGAGAATACTCCCGACAAATGATCTCCTGTATAAGATGGAAATCAAAGATGACAATAAATGTAGCTTCTGAGAGGACGAAATAGAGACCATAAGTCATCTTTCCTTCGATTGTCCTACTGTCAAAAATATATGGAATAAAGTTAAGGAATGGAGACAAACACACAAGCAAAAATAAACTTCTCAACTTCTGCCTTGGTTATCCTTAATATAGAATATATAAAGTATAAAGTATATATAAAGTATTGAACATGATCATCAAAACTGTTATGTGCACATTATTGAAAACAAAGCAAAAAGGACTGAAACCAAATATAACCTACATCAAAAATGACATCAAGAAAGCTTACAATATTGACAAATATAACGCATACTCAACATGCAACTATACGTAATTCATGACATTCTGGTCAACCTGCCATCTACTATTTAAAGATTAACGTTAAACAATGTTGATATTCCTTTGTTCAAATTAAAATGTAAAACCAAATCAAAGGGCTTGATTAATGATGATGAGTAAATTGCCATACTCACTTATGTTACCAACTTCTGCCAAAGTGTTTGTAGCCTTTTCGTATTAAACCAATTTGTTTTATGTAATGTGCCTGTACATGTAACACACATACAAAAACTTGGACAACACTGACTTTGGTAAAAGAATAACTGAGATGAAAGAAACTGACTTTGATGAAACCTAGGACTTTCAGGAAAAAAGAATACTTTAATAAAAAAAATACTTAAATGAAAAGAATGTCTACGATGAGAAAAATGTCTTTGGTGACAAAAATGTCTTTATGACGGAAATGTCTTTGATAAAAATTACTTTAGATTGAAAAAATGACTTAGGTTCAAAAATCTCTTTGACAAAAAAAACTTTGACAATACGGATTTTGGTAAAAAGTGACTGTGATGAAAAAATAAGTCTCCTGAAAAACTGACTTTGATAAGAGAAGAAACTCTAGTTTAAAATATGACTTTGATGAATAAAATGTCTTTGATGAGAACAATTTAATTTGATAATAAAAGAATATACTTTGAATACAAAAATGAGCATTGCAAACAGACTTTGATTCTTTGTACCATCATTATCCCAGTAAACATGACCGTACTGAGCCAGTACTGCGCCAGTAGTTGCTGATACAGGCATCCGGTACTGGCCCGATTCAGGCATCTTGCACTTGCACACTGGCGTGGTACTGGGCCAGTGCTGACAAACGGTACTGGGCCAGTACTGGGCCAGTATCACGCCATTACTAAACCGATACCATTCTCTGTACTGGCTCAATTCAGGTTAGCCTTTACCGTTCCGATACATTAAATATATTGTGTATACCGTAAATTTTCAATATCCAAATTAACTGATTATTGAAGGTTGATTTAGCTATTATCATTTTCTCTTTCATTTTCTAAATTGTTACTTTTCTTGCAGTAAACAATATTAATCATATCAGTTTGTAATCTTCAATCTTTTATTATTTTGAATGTGTATTTTTATAATGAAACTTCAATATTGTTTGTATTTTTTTTCATAATGTCAATATTGTCAAATATGTAGTCAAATAAATGTTATTTGAAAACAAGCCAGAATTTATTTTAACAAGAAGGCCAACGTATAAAGACAATGATAAAGCATCAACTTATTTTCATACTTAGATTTCCTAATGATATTAATACATGTACAGCAGCAATTGTTAATGTAAAACACACCAGAGACAGATAGTAATATAGAATGTATCAAAGTTTTATAAATACAACTAAAGTTAACTCATGAATTGAACTTACATTGAAAGGATACCAAATCGTTGCCTTTCCTTCTTGTCTCTCTAAAGCAGACGAAAATTTGAAATACTACCCACAATTCCCTAACAGGAAGTGTCATACCTGAATTGGGCCAGTACTGGGCCAGTACCGGGCCAGTAAATAAACCCTAATATAATCTGTACTGGGCCTGTACCGGCCCAGTACTGGCTCTTTGAAAATATCCCATAATGCATTTAGACAGGAAATTATATGCCTTAACTGGGCCAGTACAGGGCCAGTACCGTATTTCAGTACCGTATTGCCAGCACTGGGCCAGTACAATTTAACCTTAACTGGGCCAATTCAGTTAAAACGGTTCTGGGCCAGTACTGGTTTTTTACCGTTTGCAAATATGCCTTTATCAACTTTACCAGCCAGTACCAAGCCAGTACTGGCCCAGTACAGTCATGTTTGCTGGGATATTTCAATCAAAATTGGTCCAAAATAAACCTCAAAGGGGTAATAGACTTTTATGAAATATTGATAAAATTCAGTACTTAAAATAACTTGATAACACAAAGGGATTTTGATAAAAACTTTTATAAAGAAAATGAAACCAAAGATAAAGGCAGAGGAGATTCTTCTTTTATTTATTTAACACAGTTGGGATAGCCCGGATAGTTCCATGTTCTATCCATATAAGGAATATGATACCAACGGCCTAATTCAACAGGAAGCTTAGTGTTTCTAGTTTTATATTTCAACAGAGGGTGTGAAACTTTCGCTGGAAAAATATAATGTTCAAAACCAAACTGTTGACTGATTGAGGGGTGCAGAAATACAATCAATTATTTCACAAAAAGAATCGGAAGGATCCAAAACTCTCAACCAATTTACTTTGGAAAGTCATAGAGCTTAAATACATTCAGTCAATAAATGATGGAAAGACTTATAGGGCGTCAATACACCCAGTCACTTCACGGAAAGATTTATAGGGCGTCAATACACTCAGTCACAGAAAGAATTAGTTTGTCATCCAGACCATAGAGCAAGATATTTAATTGACGACCAGCCCTGTCTAGAAAATTATAGCAAGTCTAGATTACTCAGCTCTAGGTAAGGTATCTGTAGGGCTCCATTTGGTATATAACTATTTGAATTGTTTGTAAAATGTTGTCTGTAAGAAAATATTTATGAGACTAAATGTTAGTCTAGGAAAGACTTATATACCCCCAGTTACTTCATGGCAGAACTTATAGGGATTATATACCAACAGTTACTTCATGGCAAGACTTATAGGGATTATATACCCACAGTTACTTCATGGCAAGACTTATAGGGATTATATACCCACAGTTACTTCATGGCAAGACTTATAGGGATTATATACCCACAGTTACTTCATGGCAGGACTTATAGGGATTATATACCCACAGTTACTTCATGGCAGAACTTATAGGGATTATATACCCACAGTTACTTCATGGCAAGACTTATAGGGATTATATACCCACAGTTACTTCATGGCAAGACTTATAGGGATTATATACCAACAGTTACTTCATGGCAAGACTTATAGGGATTATATACCAACAGTTACTGCATGGCAAGACTTATAGGGATTATATACCCACAGTTACTTCATGGCAAGACTTATAGGGATTATATACCCACAGTTACTTCATGGCAAGACTTATAGGGATTATATACCCACAGTTACTTCATGGCAAGACTTATAGGGATTATATACCCACAGTTACTGCATGGCAAGACTTATAGGGATTATATACCCACAGTTACTTCATGGCAGAACTTATAGGGATTATATACCCACAGTTACTTCATGGCAAGACTTATAGGGATTATATACCCACAGTTACTTCATGGCAGAACTTATAGGGATTATATACCCACAGTTACTGCATGGCAAGACTTATAGGGATTATATACCCACAGTTACTTCATGGCAGGACTTATAGGGATTATATACCCACAGTTACTTCATGGCAAGACTTATAGGGATTATATACCCACAGTTACTGCATGGCAAGACTTATAGGGATTATATACCCACAGTTACTTCATGGCAAGACTTATAGGGATTATATACCAACAGTTACTGCATGGCAAGACTTATAGGGATTATATACCCACAGTTACTTCATGGCAGAACTTATAGGGATTATATACCCACAGTTACTTCATGGCAAGACTTATAGGGATTATATACCCACAGTTACTTCATGGCAGAACTTATAGGGATTATATACCCACAGTTACTGCATGGCAAGACTTATAGGGATTATATACCCACAGTTACTTCATGGCAAGACTTATAGGGATTATATACCCACAGTTACTTCATGGCAAGACTTATAGGGATTATATACCCACAGTTACTTCATGGCAGGACTTATAGGGATTATATACCCACAGTTACTGCATGGCAAGACTTATAGGGATTATATACCCACAGTTACTTCATGGCAAGACTTATAGGGATTATATACCCACAGTTACTTCATGGCAAGACTTATAGGGATTATATACCCACAGTTACTTCATGGCAGAACTTATAGGGATTATATACCCACAGTTACTGCATGGCAAGACTTATAGGGATTATATACCCACAGTTACTTCATGGCAAGACTTATAGGGATTATATACCCACAGTTACTTCATGGCAGGACTTATAGGGATTATATACCCACAGTTACTTCATGGCAAGACTTATAGGGATTATATACCCACAGTTACTGCATGGCAAGACTTATAGGGATTATATACCCACAGTTACTTCATGGCAGAACTTATAGGGATTATATACCCACAGTTACTTCATGGCAGAACTTATAGGGATTATATACCCACAGTTACTTCATGGCAGAACTTATAGGGATTATATACCCACAGTTACTTCATGGCAAGACTTATAGGGATTATATACCAACAGTTACTGCATGGCAAGACTTATAGGGATTATATACCCACAGTTACTTCATGGCAGAACTTATAGGGATTATATACCCACAGTTACTTCATGGCAAGACTTATAGGGATTATATACCCACAGTTACTTCATGGCAGAACTTATAGGGATTATATACCCACAGTTACTGCATGGCAAGACTTATAGGGATTATATACCCACAGTTACTTCATGGCAAGACTTATAGGGATTATATACCCACAGTTACTTCATGGCAAGACTTATAGGGATTATATACCCACAGTTACTTCATGGCAGGACTTATAGGGATTATATACCCACAGTTACTTCATGGCAAGACTTATAGGGATTATATACCCACAGTTACTTCATGGCAGGACTTATAGGGATTATATACCCACAGTTACTTCATGGCAGAACTTATAGGGATTATATACCCACAGTTACTTCATGGCAAGACTTATAGGGATTATATACCCACAGTTACTTCATGGCAAGACTTATAGGGATTATATACCCACAGTTACTTCATGGCAAGACTTATAGGGATTATATACCCACAGTTACTTCATGGCAGGACTTATAGGGATTATATACCCACAGTTACTTCATGGCAGAACTTATAGGGATTATATACCCACAGTTACTTCATGGCAAGACTTATAGGGATTATATACCCACAGTTACTTCATGGCAAGACTTATAGGGATTATATACCCACAGTTACTTCATGGCAGGACTTATAGGGATTATATACCCACAGTTACTTCATGGCAGAACTTATAGGGATTATATACCCACAGTTACTTCATGGCAAGACTTATAGGGATTATATACCAACAGTTACTGCATGGCAAGACTTATAGGGATTATATACCCACAGTTACTTCATGGCAGAACTTATAGGGATTATATACCCACAGTTACTTCATGGCAAGACTTATAGGGATTATATACCCACAGTTACTTCATGGCAGGACTTATAGGGATTATATACCCACAGTTACTTCATGGCAAGACTTATAGGGATTATATACCCACAGTTACTTCATGGCAGAACTTATAGGGATTATATACCCACAGTTACTTCATGGCAGAACTTATAGGGATTATATACCCACAGTTACTTCATGGCAAGACTTATAGGGATTATATACCCACAGTTACTTCATGGCAAGACTTATAGGGATTATATACCCACAGTTACTGCATGGCAAGACTTATAGGGATTATATACCCACAGTTACTTCATGGCAAGACTTATAGGGATTATATACCCACAGTTACTTCATGGCAAGACTTATAGGGATTGTTCTGGACGAAAGTGGAAGCGTGAATAAGATGTGGAAACTAAGAAGAACTAATGCGATGGGAGCAAGGAACTAAACGTGATTACATTTATTTTACTATGTGGAGATGTACTGTTATGAGCAAACAACTAAACGTGATTACATTTATTTTACTATGTGTATATGTACTGTTATGAGCAAACAACTAAACGTGATTACACTTATTTTACTAACGAAAAACCGATGCTAATGAGATAAATAAACCTAGTATGAAAAACTTGAGCTGTGCTGTTATTTACACAATAGTAAGATATGTACACTGATGCAGTCGAAAGACACTGCACTGAAAAATACTATGAATTGTCAGAACAAACTATGATAATTGTTCAGGCACTATTGCTGTATAAAGAAACTATCTATTTTCTAAGGCGTGAATCTGACACGTCCTGTCAAACGGACGCTAAAGCCAGAGTGACGAGAAACACTGAAATCTATCACTGCCGAGATGCACGTGGCCGGAATTCTCGTGCAGCGGTCGCAAGTTGCGTTCGAGTGCATGTTATGAAAACGGAAACACTGTTCTACATGGTAAATTTGGGAAGAGAAAAAGATAGCTACGTTTGAAATGTCCTTCAAACCATACCCCCTCCTTTTTGATAGACCTATGGGTTCTATCAAAAAACCAAATTTTATACACTTTTGAAAAACTATAACAAAATGAATGAAAATACTGAAACTGCACTGTACTATTTACAACTGATTTACATTGATTGAAGTTCTTCAACTATCTACACAGTTAATCCTGATGACCACTCAAGTGGACATACTTTAGTCACAGGTCTGGTGAACTTTGTTTTGCCAACCTGGACTTCTACAACACGAACTTGTTTGTCCGATCCAGGAAATGTGTTTGTGATGCGCCCCAATGGCCACTGACCACGAGGAGTGTCCGCCGACACAATCACAACAACATCTCCGATCTGGAGATTCCTCTCAGGAACAAACCACTTCTTTCTACAATTCAATGTGGGTAGCCATTCTTTCATCCACCTCTTCCAGGTATGGCTTACCAATTCCTGTACTCGGCGCCACCGCTTTTGTGGATGAAGTGAGTCAAACTCTGGCGCGAATTCACCACCCATTTGGCCATGTAGGAAGTGATTCGGAGTGAGTGGTTCCTGATCGAGAGGATGCGAACTCTGATAAGTCAGCGGTCTGGAATTCATCAATGCTTCTGTTGATGTAAAAGCTGTCATCAGCTCTTCATCATTGATATCAGCTCCACCCAATATCGCGAAGATAGCCCTTTTTGCTGATTTTATAAGCGATTCAAATACACCCCCGAAATGAGGAGCATAGGGTGGATTGAACTTCCAGACAATGCCTTTGCTACCTAACGAGTCGTTCACATGATCTGAATCGAGTTTGCGGACCAGATGCTTCAATTCTTTTGAAGCTCCAACAAAATTGGTGCCGTTGTCGGTAATGACCTCTTTTGGCATTCCTCTGCGATGAGCCATACGGAAGAAAGCATTTAGAAATGCATTGGTATCCAAGCCGAACGCCATTTCCAAATGCACAGCACTTGTTGACAAGCAGGTAAAAAGACACAGATACCTCTTTACACGTGCTTTTCCACGACCTTGGATGGTAAGAAAAGGTCCTGCAAAGTCAATCCCTACTTGGGAAAAAGCACGCAGCGAACAACGGACACGCACTGCAGGCAGGTCAGCCATGACTTGATAAGCTGGCTTTGCTTTCTGGCGTTTACAAATAGCACATTCATTTTCCCATTCTCGAATCTCCTCTCGAGCAGAGATTACCCAGAACTTTGATGAGAGGGCGGAGAGTGTGCTGTTTGTTCCTGCATGCAAAACCTTATCATGGTAGTACTTTACCACAAGTCTGGTTACCCAATTCTTCCTTGGAAGTATTATTGGATACTTTGCCTCAAATGACAAACTGTCAGCATGTTTAAGCCTTCCGCCAAGTCTCATAAGACCATTTTGATCCAACACTGGACTCAATCCAAGCAACTTGCTAGTCGATGAAACGATTTTGCCTTTAAGGAGTGTACTGTATTCTGGGGAAAAGGCTTCTTTCTGTACCTCTATAAGTATTCTAGTCTCGGCGTCTTCAATCTCCTCGACATGAAGAGAACCATCTTTGCGGAGTGTTTTTGGAACTCTGCAGTTGTGAATAAACCTGAGCACCCACGATGTTACTCGACATAGTCTATTTAGACTTGAGAATCGTGTAGGTTCCAAACGCCATGGAGTATTTGTACAAAGCTCTGTCACCATGGAAACCCTAGCAACATTTGATTTTGTTTCGACGTTTTTGCAAGAGCTGAAATCAACAATCTGTTTAGGTTCTTCACCTTTCAAAATGAAATCTGGACCTTGCAGCCAACTGTCGTATGACAGTGACTGTATGCGTGCACCTCTAGTCAATACATCAGCAGGATTGCATTTTGTGGGAACATACTTCCACTGACTAGGATGTGTATGTTCTTGAATGTAGCTTACTCGATTTGCTACAAAGGACTTGAAGCTACGACTCTGATTCTTTACCCACCACAAAACATTGATACTGTCAGACCACAGGGTGGCACATTTAACTGCAACATTCAAGGCTTTGATAACGGACATCAAGAGCTTGACACCAAGTACAGCAGCAACCAATTCCAATCTTGGAATGCTAACTGTTTTCAGTGGTGCAACATGAGCTTTTGCGGCGACCAGAGTACTGGTGACTTCGTCTGGGTGTTGTGTGACAGCGTAAATCACAGCACCATATGCTTCCTGTGAAGCATCAACAAACACGTGGATTTTGCACAAGCTCACCTCGGGAACAAAGTATATACACCTTGGTATTTGTAGAAACTTGCACATATCAATCTCCATGATCCACTGCCAAACCTTGTTTTCCAAGTCAGGACCTATGTTGTCATCCCATCCAATGCCAGAGACCCACATCTGCTGAAGAAGAATCTTGGCTCGAATGATGAATGGTGCTATAAGACCAAGTGGATCAAAAAGCCTAGCAACTGTCTTCAGAAAGTTCCTTTTTGTCAAACTCAAAGAAGTACTCTGGAAGGAGTAAGAGAACTGAAACTGATCTGTCTCTGCGCTCCAGATCAACCCAAGAGCTTTTGTCAAAGGGAGATCAGAGGAGTGAATTTGTACTTCCTTCAGTCGGTCTTTGACAGGAATTTCATTGAGAACTTCACATGAGTTGGATATCCATTTTCTGGCGTGCATTCCTGCAGTTGTCCAAAGGTGTTTCAACTGCTCATAGAGCTCTATTGCCTCAGTGTCACTAACAGCGCTATCCATGCTGTCATCCATGTAAGTGGACTTTGACACAACCTCTGCAGCCAATGGATAAACGTCTTCATTCCTTCTAGCATGCTCCTGTGATACAAACTGTGCTAGGAAAGGAGAACAATTGAGACCAAAAACGACACGAGAGAATTCATACACAGTTGGTTCACGTTTTGAGTCTAATGATCTCCAAAGAAATCGGAGGCAAGACCTATCCTTCTGCAATACCTCGATTTGGAGATACATTTCTGCGATGTCACAGATGACTCCCACTGAAGACCTACGGAATCTAATCAGAATTTCAAACAGCTCATTCTGTAATTTAGGACCAGGGTGAATGAAATCATTCAGAGAAACACCTTTGCATTTGGCAGACGCATCAAATACAATCCGGATTTTGGTTGTTTCCCTGTCCATTTTGACTACCGGGAAATGAGGAAGATACCACTGTGTGTTCTGTCTGTCACTTTCATGAACTTTCCGAATATATCCTTTGTGAAGGTACTGCTCTATAACAGCATCATAGGCTTGGGAAAGGGAATCGTCCTTGGAGAGTTTCTTCTCCACATTCTCAAGACGATTGTAAGCCACAAAGTAATTGTCTGGGAGATCACAAGGATCATGTTTCCATGGAATGCCTACTGCATACCTTTCATTGGAGTAGCTAATGGATTTATTTACAGACTCGATTGCTAATTGTTCATTGGCAGACATAGCTGGTTTGTCTGATGGAAAGCTTTCGATTTCCCAGAACTTCTGGAGAATGTGATCCATTTCAATGGAAGGAGGACTTTTCACTTCATTGTTACCAACAAAGAAAGTTTTGGAACCATCAGATTGACCTTCTGAGATGTTGCCAATGCAAGTCCATCCAAGTGGAGTCAAACGAGCTATCGGGTCACCAGCGTTCCCACAGACGTCACCACGTGAAGTGTGAAGCTGTAGATAATCTACTCCGATAAGGATGTCTACAACTGGCTTTGAAGCTACTTTGGGGAAGTGAATATCTTTCAGATGAGGCCAGCGCTTAGCATACTTTTGCCAATCAATTGCTTTCAAGCTTCCCGTGACTTTGCTAGTTGTCATAGCCACCAAGGAAGTATCCACTGAGCCATCAATACTTTCAAAACCAAGCTCTACCGTCATACTGCTGAAAGATTCGGTTTTACTATTCAAGACATTCACGGACACATGCTGTGTTTGACCTGAAAGCCCTAACTCAGAAGCAACACTCTCATTAATGTAAGTTTGAGTGCTGGCATCGTCCAAAAGTGCATTAACCGTCAACTTTCTATTGCCACTCTTCAACACAACAGGTATTGTCCTAAGTGCTATATAATAGGATTGCTGCTTCATGGCAGACAGTGTTGTAGTCTGCGTTGCTGAATCTGCACTCACTTGAAATTGCTCTGAAGGTATAACTGGACGACTATCAACAGCACGACTCACAGCTGACTTGGTGCCTGACCTATTGTCAGTTTTACTGAAGTGGAGAAGGCGATTATGAGTAGCTAAACAACCACCGATCCCACACCTGCCCTTTTGAGTGCAAGATTTGCCTACATGATCAGTGCCTAAACACCTGAAGCAGAGTTTGAGCTCTTTAGCTTTTGTCCACCTGTCATGGGTACTGAAAGCCTTAAATGTGTCACATTTACCAATTCTATGGGAAGATTGATTGCATACTTGACACCTTTCAATGGTATCATTCTGAGAACCAAAGTAAGATTTCGATGGTTTGCCTTGACTAATTGACTTCCGCGTTTCTGAGAAACCATACTTAGTCTCTGAAGCAATGGTATGAAGCTCGGCTTCAAACAGAATCCACTGGCGAAGTGTCTCTACAGACTCCTGCCTTTGTTGCTCAATAACCCAGCGCTTGTACTGTGTAATCATTTGTTCTGTGAGTTTCTTAAGCAACAAGGCATAGAAGCAACCATCACCCAGTTCCTCAACTTTGTCTGCTTCACGGAGACAGACTACAGCTGTGTCAAGCATGTCAGCAAACTGCTCTAAATCTCTTGCATTGCCTTGACGAAGGGGTCTGAAGGCAGATATTTCCTCTAACTTCAATGCTATGATTCGTCTGTAACCCCCATATTTACGCTCAAGGCGTTCAAGAGCTATTCCATAAGCAGCTGCGTTGTGACCTAGAGTATCAACGAGTTTAGAAGCTTCACCTGACAAGTATTGCTTAAGTTGCAACAATTTGTATTCGTTCGTTGCAGGTGCCCTATCCACACAGGCCATAAAAGCAGCTTTCCAGCTTTGATAAGCATGAATGTCCCCCGAAAATACTGGTATGGAGACTCGTTTAAGCTGTCTCCAGAGATCCTGTCCTATACCTCTAGTTTCACCACAGGCCTGATTAATCAATTCTGTTTTGTCAACCTGTTCAAACTGACGAGTGTCAGAGGCATGTTTAGAAGCATGATACTGTTGTTGAATGGAAGGTTGATTTTCATTATCCTTCTTTACTTCCTTTGTAAGGTCCCTACACGACCTATGGGAGGAACTAGAAGAACTAAAAGTATTTCTAAGCAACAGTTCGGCCCTTTCGACTGCCTCTTCCGAAACTGCTTCAAGCAGATCAATTTCCTGACTTGTTTTCTTAGCAAGCTCTAAGTTGTCAGACTCTTGGTAGAGTAACTGCAAAGATATCATAACATCAACTGCATCTGTTTGGAAAGAGCTAACCTCATCAATCAAAAACCGAATTTGCCTTCGATCAGGAAGCTCTTCCTCAAGCAGTGATGATAGCCTATTCCTACATTTTGTAAGAGCCGTTTTACAAGTAGTTTTCTTACGTTTCAACTGAGCTATTTGCTCACCTGTACCTGTGCCTACTAATGCTTTAGGTTCTGTTTTTGACATGTTTCTGTCAGTTTATGTGCTGTAACTGAAACACCACCATTAGTGTTTAAGTTCATCTATCTACAATATACAAATGCGAAGAAAGCGTACTGTACACAGAACGTTGCAACCACGCTCTGCTACCAACATGTTCTGGACGAAAGTGGAAGCGTGAATAAGATGTGGAAACTAAGAAGAACTAATGCGATGGGAGCAAGGAACTAAACGTGATTACATTTATTTTACTATGTGGAGATGTACTGTTATGAGCAAACAACTAAACGTGATTACATTTATTTTACTATGTGTATATGTACTGTTATGAGCAAACAACTAAACGTGATTACACTTATTTTACTAACGAAAAACCGATGCTAATGAGATAAATAAACCTAGTATGAAAAACTTGAGCTGTGCTGTTATTTACACAATAGTAAGATATGTACACTGATGCAGTCGAAAGACACTGCACTGAAAAATACTATGAATTGTCAGAACAAACTATGATAATTGTTCAGGCACTATTGCTGTATAAAGAAACTATCTATTTTCTAAGGCGTGAATCTGACACGTCCTGTCAAACGGACGCTAAAGCCAGAGTGACGAGAAACACTGAAATCTATCACTGCCGAGATGCACGTGGCCGGAATTCTCGTGCAGCGGTCGCAAGTTGCGTTCGAGTGCATGTTATGAAAACGGAAACACTGTTCTACATGGTAAATTTGGGAAGAGAAAAAGATAGCTACGTTTGAAATGTCCTTCAAACCAGGGATTATATACCCACAGTTACTTCATGGCAAGACTTATAGGGATTATATACCCACAGTCATGTCATGGAAAAGACTGAATAATCTGATTTTGGAAATTTACGTGAGATATTCTACCAAAAGTTATTGGAACTTTAGAGCATGCACTTATCAATACAGGTATATTTTGTATATCCGTTTCTCAACAATAGGAAACTACTAAGGTAACACCCATTTGGTTTTTCGAAACATGTTTACATTACAAGATAGAGAGCTGTAGAGTAGGATGTCATTAGTCCTAGAATCCCAGTGAATCACAACTGACTATCTATAAGTAATCGTATAAGAAAACAACACTCACATCATCATCCAAGATGGTAATAGTTATAGAAACGGTGGCTGTTGTAGGGTCAAATACAGCATCTGGAATTACAAAGTCGTTGCTACTCGCTGTGCCTTCAACAGTCCCGACCACCTTCAAACCAAGGGATGTGTCAGTTCTCGTAAACTCGACGGTGAGTCCATCGCCACCTTCTCCTACAGCGCCGTTTGGAGACCATGACATAGAAACCTCTGAAAAGTGAAGTAATACATTAGTTTAGATTATGATACTGTTGTGATATGGAAACCGGTTGCTTTTTGGCACCCACGGCTCGACTACAGTTTACAAGATCATAGTCATGTGATGAGCTCATGTCATGAGCTCGGTGTCAGTTACCTCCAATGGTAATCGTTAATTGTTGACTAGAGGGCCCGTAATCAGTGTTAACTGTGTACGAGCGGACCCATGATCATTGTCCACTCTGGTCTAATAATAATAATTGATTTATATAGCGCCGAAATCCATCTTAAAAGGTGCTCTGTGGCGCTGTACACTGATTAGCATTATTGATAGGCGTGAAGTAAAGATGAGATTTGAACAGTGTTAAATTGTAGTCATTGCCATCCTGAATGAAAGAGGTAGATTGTTACATAGATATGGGCTGCTATGGAGAAGGCCCTGTCACCTATTCCCGTTTTGCTGAGAGGAGTGGAAAGAAGGTACACTTGGTTTGTGGATATTGATAACATCCTTCAGATATGAACAGGAATGCTCATCATAGATGCAGTTATGTGAGGAGGAGAACCTTGAAAGTGATGCGTTGTTTTATGGGAAGCCAGAGAGAGATTTGAGAACAGGTGAAACAGGTGAGGTCTTGAAATAAAGGGTGTTGGAGTAATCAAGACGTGAAGTGACGAGAGTTTGCATGAAAAGTTTTGTTGTCGTAGCGTCTAGAAAGTACCGTTTCTTGCTCGAAATGTTGACCAAACATATCTGCCAAATAGTTAACATGTTGTTCCATGGACATATTGCTCTGGAATGGTACACCCAGATTTCTGGCACTAGGTGATACCGGTACTCCACAGTCGCCGATTCTGACACAAAGTGATGGTTGGAGTTAAAGCTGCTTATTGGATCCAAGTGTTAATGATTAATGATAGTTGAGAGCCATTCACGCCCTTACATCAGAAATACAGGATTCCAGTTGTATGACTCCGTGGTGAGCGCGGACTGCTTCAATGGACACGTGGAGTTGGTTGTCATATGCGTATAAGTGGAATTCTACCATGACATTTTAAAATCCTTGTTTTTGATTGGTCTATTTTATGGTCGAGCGGAAGATCGAACACGATTTTTGTGAACGGCGATTTTCCGCGTTTGGATACATGATGACGTAAGATTCTAGGCCAAACTATGTCATTGAAATAACATGGGTAAATCAGTTATATTCACTTTACGGATTCCATCATGTTTTCCTTCTACGCAATTTTATCTGTGTATCTGTTTTGGAAAATAATTCTAATTTGGACCGATGTTTTAAACAGTAGTCGATCAAGACCGCGATAAGCCGTGAACGAATCAGTTTCGGTTCGGATACAATGACGTCATAAACTCAATCTGTTATGACGTCACAGGAAGTGGTCGCGTCAATTTGACAAGTGGTGGAGGAAAGCTTTCAAGGCAGAGAAACCTTAAGATTTACAAACCTGTATGTTCTATTTGATTAAAATCTATGTTGTCACTTAATCATCATATTTGAATATGAATGAATTATTAGTTTCACTGTTTATTCAATTTCTACCGCATCTAAAACAACGGAAATGTGATGAACCATACCTGAAGAAAAATGGGTTTAACCGATTATCGCATCACTCAGATCACTTCCGCAGTGTCAAAAAAACACGTTTAACATACGCTGATAACTCGTCATGGTAGAATGGAGATAAACCTACTGTGTTTTTAACTTTTTGTGAGTCTAACGTAGATTCGATACCTTTTTTATCATTCGAAGACTATCGGTATATAAATACATTGTGTTTATTCCTAATGCATGATATTTACCATCCCAAAAAACACGAACATTATATATACTTTATCATACACTTTCATTCTTCAGCATGACAACATTTATTTCAAAGTTGAACTTTTCTTTAACAATGCGTATTGATATATGCAAATGAACTGCGTGCTATTCTCACAGTAACATGACACAACATAAAGCCTCCTCAATCTCGCTAGAAGGTCTGGGAACCAGAATGTGGGCTACTTCAGATCAAATGGATGTCAATGTCATGAATAGTATACTGTCGAAGAAATAATACGCAGGTGTTGTAATATTTGTTTACATCTGTAGTTTCACTCTATGGTTAGAATCTGCCGATTCACGGGTGCTGTCATCATTGCTGGAATTAATAAACGATTTTAAAAGGTGAGTTACGCTGATTTTCGTCAGCAGGGAAATTGGTTTGAAAGTTTGTAGGTACCATTCTTATCGCATAGCGTTTGAAATAATGATCGGATTGTGGCCATTTATATCATTTTGTAGGGAATAAATAAGCTTTCGTATCGTAAAGTGACCAACTGACGATGTGGCCTTGACTTAGGTAAGTCGACTGAGCAGGAAACTACGAAATGATCTGACATTTGCTTGTCTTGAATGCTCACAGAATTCAGCTTGGTGCAGTTATCCTTAACAACTATCAGATCCAGCATGTGTCCTGATGGGTGTGTAGACCGGAGTGTGAAGTTACACAATAGGCTCGAAAATGCTTTTGCAGTACTGTCCGTCTGATTGCCCTGGTTCTAGGGCAACAACTTCAAGTAGATCGGAGAATTTCTTTAAAAAGTCTAAGAAAGAGTGTCTCCCATGATCATTATCAACTGTAGACTAGCGGACCGTGGTCATTTTTAACTGTGGATAGGCGGACTCGTGATCATTGTAAAATGTTGCCTGGGAGACCTGTGATCTTTGGGACTAGGTGAAAGGTAATCATCGTTAATTGTTGATTGACGGATTTGTGATCATTGTTAACCGTAGACTGGGGACCCGTGATCATTGTCAACTGGGGACTAGTGGACCCGTGATCATTTTCAACTGGGGACTAGCAGACCCGTGATCATTTTCAACTGGGGACTAGCGGACCCGTGATCATTGTCAACCGTGGACTAGGGGACCCGTGATCATTGTCAATTGCGGACCCGTGATCATTGTCAGCTGGGGACTAGGGGACCCGTGATCATTGTCAAATGGGGACTAGCGGACCCGTGATTATTGTCAACTGGGGACTAGCGGAGCCGTTATCATTGTCAACCGTGGACTAGGGGACCCGTGATCATTGTCAATTGCGGACCCGTGATCATTGTCAGCTGGGGACTAGGGGACCCGTGATCATTGTCAACTGGGGACTAGCGGACCCGTGATTATTGTCAACTGGGGACTAGCGGACCCGTGATCATTATCAACTGGGGACAAGCGGACCCATGATCATTGTCAACTGGGGACTAGCGGACCTGTGATCATTGTCAACTGGGGACTAGCGGACCAGTGATCATTGTCAACTGGGGACTACCACACCCGTGATCATTGTCAACTGGGGACTACCACACCCGTGATCATTGTCAACTGGGGACTAGCGGAGCCGTTATCATTATCAACTGGGGACTAGCGGACCCGTGATCATTATCAACTCGGGACTAGGGGACCCGTGATCATTGTCAACTGCGGACTAGCGGAGCCATGATCATTGTCAACCGTGGACTAGGGGACCCGTGATCATTGTCAATTGCGGACCCTTGATCATTGTCAGCTGGGCACTATTGGACCCGTGATCATTGTCAACTGTGGACTAGCGGAGCCGTGATCATTGTCAACCGTGGACTAGGGGACCCGTGATCATTGTCAATTGCGGACCCGTGATCATTGTCAGCTGGGGACTAGGGGACCCGTGATCATTGTCAACTGGGGACTAGCGGACCCGTGATTATTGTCAACTGGGGACTAGCGGACCCGTGATCATTATCAACTGGGGACTAGCGGACCCGTGATTATTGTCAACTGGGGACTAGCGGACCCGTGATCATTGTCAACTGGGGACTAGCGGACCCGTGATCATTGTCAACTGGGGACTACCACACCCGTGATCATTGTCAACTGGGGACTACCACACCCGTGATCATTGTCAACTGGGGACTAGCGGAGCCGTTATCATTATCAACTGGGGACTAGCGGACCCGTGATCATTATCAACTGGGGACTAGCGGACCCGTGATCATTGTCAACTGGGGACTAACGGACCCATGATCATTGTCAACTGGGGACTAGCGGAGCCGTTATCATTATCAACTGGGGACTAGCGGACCCGTGATCATTGTCAATTGCGGATCCGTGATCATTGTCAATTGCGGACCCGTTATCATTATCAACTGGGGACTAGCGGACCCGTAATCATTGTCAACTGGGGACTAGCGGACCCGTGATCATTGTCAACTGGGGACTAGCGGACCCGTGATCATTGTCAACTGGGGACTAGCGGACCCATGATCATTGTCAACTGGGGACTAGCGGAGCCGTTATCATTATCAACTGGGGACTAGCGGACCCGTGATCATTGTCAATTGCGGATCCGTGATCATTGTCAATTGCGGACCCGTTATCATTATCAACTGGGGACTAGCGGACCCGTGATCATTGTCAACTGGGGACTAGCGGAGCCGTGCTCATTGTCAACTGGGGACTAGGGGACCCGTGATGATAGAACCATGTCCTCGTGTGAAAAGGCTCGAAAACTGGTAAATATGTATCATGACCTTGGGCTATGCTATGGTTCACTCAATCCAGTCTGTGCTTGTCGCATATGGAACAAGAAAAAAGTGAGCATGGCTCACATACCCCCGTCATCCGCTATCCGTCCATTGAGAATTATAGATGTGAAGGTTACTATGTTTAAAAAAAAGCTTCAAGCATCATAATATTGTCCAAAATAATTTTAGGAACTGACTGTTATTACAAAATTTAATTCACCCAGATGTAATATTTTTCAGGTAACTTAATTTTTCCCATTAGGGCATCACACCGGTAATTTGTACCAAGTTCAATTACAGATTCAAGGGCTTTGAAATAATATTTCGGAACTGGACTGTGAACTCGATAAAGAGTATCATCTGGACTACCTACATGTAAAATTTCATTCACCTAGATGTAATAGTTTCCGAGAAAACTTGTCCCAATTGGAGCATCACAGCTCTTTTGGTACAAAGTTCAATTTCGGATTCAAGGGCCATAACTCCGAAAAAAATAATATTTCGGAACTGGTTTTCGAACTCGATGAAGAGTATCATCTGGACTACCTCCATATTAAATTTCATTCACCTAGATGTAATAGTTTCTGAGAAAACTTGTCCCCATTGGAGCATCACAGATCTTTTAGTACTAAGTTCAATTTCGGATTCAAGGGCCATAACTCCGTAAAAAATAATATTTCGGAACTGGTTTTCGAACTCGATGAAGAGTATCATCTGGACTACCTCCATATTAAATTTCATTCACCTAGATGTAACAGTTTCTGAGAAAACGTGTCCCTATTGGAGCATCACAGTTCTTCTTGTACGAAGTTCAATTTCGGTTTCAAGGGCCATAACTCTGTAAAAAATAATATTTCGGAACTGGTTTTCGAACTCGATAAAGAGTATGGTCATGAGTACTCACAACCAAAATTTCATTCACCTAGGTTGAACAGTATCCGAGAAAACTTGTCCCCATTGAACACAATAAAACTAAGTCCAAAAAGTGACGTTTCCATGGAAACGACAAAAAATATCAATCTCAGAAAATTGAAAGTTGTCTGTGCCCGATCGGAAGAACATGGTTAACATCTGTACAAAGTTTGGTTGATGTACCTTTGACGGTTTTTGAGAAAATTGACCGGACGGAAGGACGGACGGAAGGACGGACGGACGGAAGGACGGACGGAATGACCGCTATATACCCCCGCTTACTTCGTAACGGGGGTATAATTATGTCATCTTGCCATGTGCATTATATGGTTGTACAGTATGGAGCAGATTAACATCAAGAGAATTGGAGATATTGGAGTCAGTGCAGAGGTATTTCTGCAAAAAGATACAGGGTTTGCCCAAACGCACTGCGTCTCCTGTGGTTTTAGATACTCTGGGTTTACTGCCGGTTCAAGGGTATATAGAAAAAGCATGTTTGCTTATGTTTGGTAGATTATGTCGTCTAGACTATGTCTATTCTGTTAAGCAATTATTCATTCATCGTCTCTTTGAATGTAGGTGTGTGGCCAACATCGGTAAATCCCAGTCACCTATTTTGTACATGGTTTCACTTTTAGACAAGTACAATTTGTTTGGCGTTCTTGACACATATATCGCAACAGGTGTTTCATGCTCTAAAGCAAAATGGACTGATATTGTTAAATCTAAAATTTGTCAGTATTATGAGAGGTTGCTGTGTCATCAGATAGCAGTGAGAGAGGATCTATCTAGATATTGTGGCAGGCGTTTGTAAATACATTTTAATAATAAACTTGTTGTTCATGTCATGTCTTTCTGTTTTTATTTTGATATGCTTTTAGTTGTGGGTTAATAGTTTTCAGTTGTAGTGCAAGTAGTAGCTTTAGCTTAAGATCTCATGTGCATTGGGTCAGTCTATTTGTAATAATAGGGAGGTTGGGTTAATCCATTTTATCATGTCTATTTCTGTCATATTAACCCCAAGCTGTCCTCCTATTGGCTGTTTTTTTAATCAGTTCACTGACTTCCATATTGCACATCTATCACTGCACTGATGACAGTAAGACAGACAGACGAGATAAGGGACATTTTATATATAATCTAAGGTTAGTAATTAATATAATCATAATCATAAATGTAGTTTGTAGAGTAGTGTAAAGTATTCATATCTAATTATATAAATCATTTATTTAATAAACTTTGTATAACTTAACTTGTAAGTGTAATGGTGATTGCCGCCATTTTGTATAATCTAATAAGGTAAATAACTTACTTCATCAATACTATTTTAATCTAAAGTAAGCTTTTATTTCTTTCTCTTCTTTGTATGAATGTTTCTGCAGGGAATGCGTAACTGAGTGAGTGAAGGAATATTTAGAGTAAATGCTGTGTGAATTAATCATTCATGATAGTTATTATTCTAATATATGATTGTGTATTGGTTCATCAGGTCTTCAATAAGGAACTATTAACTTATTGTGTTTATTATATTCAGAACATGATGATGGGAAGAGATTATCCTCGTGGTTAAGGTCTGATCACCCCGTAACCACATTCAGGGTATGCCTATTTGTATATTTTAATGTTTCATGTATGCTATATATATTTCTGCTATTATGCATTGAATGCATAATTGGTTGTTTGTAACCATAATGTTAATTGCCAGATTGTGGTAATTAAGTGTAAGAATGTATCTTTTGTATTGCTTCACTATGTGTCATTTGAATATAGTGAATGGGTAAATCTTTTAATTATCTCCCTTTGTAAGCGTATGATATGTGTAATGATCATTGATGTATTGCTCTATCATATATTGGTAGTTCACCTTGAAGCAATGATTATTGATAATGCATAATGTATATTTGTCTATGTATTTAGCATAATATTATATGTTATGCAGTAATGATGCAAGGGATGTGTTATATATTTTATGAATATTTATGTTGGATGTTGATGTATTTTATATTGTATTACATTGTGTTTTGCAGGGTGTATATAGAGAATACTAAACGACGTCCCGTTTAATAACATATTTATGAAACGAGTGGATGGTTGTGGTATTTAACGAGCGAAAGCGAGTTAGATACCAATACCATCCACGAGTTTCATAAATATGTTATTAAACGGGACGGAGTTTAGTATTTTATTTATTACACGCTCTAAATTAATGAAATTTGTAATTAAAGTTTACTATTAATTCATGTAGATTTGCGTAGGGATACATCTCTTACCATGGACGCATAACGCCATCTCACTAAACACCAAAAATAGACCAAGCAAATATCCGTTAATAACAGTTTCAATTTTGAACAATACAATTTCAAAACACTCATTACATTGTCTTTATGTTGAACTATAAGAAGCGCAAATTGGCGAGTAAACAAAAACATCGTATTAATCTCACTAGATCTTATGACTGATGTCAGGTGATTGTGACGTCATCGGAATGCGACTGTTTTCAAGCGCGATTCAGTTAGGCTAGTTACAGTTGTATGTAGCTGCAGTTGCTTTGCCAAAATAGGCTCTGTAACACCCTGATGACAATGATACTGGGGAGTAAAGTTACATACAGTTCTGCAGCTAGTTTATCTAGCGAAAGTGTGGGGATCGTTGTCCTTGTTGCCGATGAAGTTAACATTGACGGCACAAATTGCTGACAGCACCGCCGAAAATGGAGTTATTACATTTATAGCAAACGTTAAAATTTTATATCAGCATTGATACTTACCTTGAAGCATTTTTATTCATTTATCTTGGTATGTTATCTTCTGTAACAACAGACAGACATGAACAATGCCTCCACAACCTTGAAAACTTACATGTCGACACGAAGCAAATTTGTTACATTCTAAACAATCAAAACCATTCCTCAAAAGGAGAAGAAAATATCAAAATGTACCTTTAAGGATTACAATGTATATGCAATAATACTCAACTGACGACTGTCACAGGATACGTGGGTTCAACGTGACGTTTATTCCTTGTGAATTTACATAAATGAGGCTACGTCAAGTTGCATGACGAAGCAAAATGGCGGTCAAATCCTGAAAGCCGTAACGAGATAACATATGTGTCAAGGGAACTAACTCTGAATCAACCAAAGGATACTGATTGACGGTAAATTATGATAGAAGCGTCCGTACAATATTAATCATAACGACGTTGCGTGAAAAAACATGTCCCAAGAAATCCAGTGCGATCCCAAAGGCCATGTGACTACTGGAAAGTAGTTCCGACTGCGATCGCTTTCACGTGCAATGTTTCACAACAGTGTTGAATAACATTTCGATGTTTCACAACAGTAGTATCTTCAACGAGAGTGTAATAAATATCAGTTCTACGTGCTTCCATCGCACTGAGAATAAACCCTCACAACCCGTGATCAGTGTTTGGTTATTTCTTCACCCCTACACACGACCGGTTACAATATCACCTAATCCGAGAGCCTTGTAAACCCAGCAGACTCTGGGAGCTTGCCTTAATCAATAAGCATACATTTTTCAATATCTCTCGTATTATTCATGTTAGCTGTACAAAGATTGAATCCAGAGAGTGTATATGTGAAATTGTAGCTTGTGATATTGTTAAACATGTTATACTATCATGTACAGTTTTTAATGATTTAAGAAATGACATGTTTGAAAGGATTATTTGTGATATCATACCAATATCTGATTTTGTTGAATTTTGTTAAAATGATGATGAAATTATTGTTGATTTGCTTGGTAGTTCCTGTACATCACTGGGAAAATTAAATATGACAGAATGGGAGAAGGTGATGATATTAGTGTCAGACTTTATGACTGTCTGTCACTCTCGATTGTTTTCAAAATTAATTGTTCATTGATTCACTGTATATTTAACTTGTGATGTTGCTTTGATATGTAACAATCTTCATTTTTTGAGGAAATAAAGTTGATCTATCTCTATCACTCGTTATCATTGTCAACTGGGGACTACCACACCCGTGATCATTGTCAACTGGGGACTACAACACCCGTGACCATTGTCAACTGGGGACTAGCGGACCCGTGATCTTTGTCAACTGGGGACTACCAGACCTGTGATGATTGTCAACTGGGGACTACCGCACCCGTGATCATTGTCAACTGGGGACTAGGGGACCCGTAATCATTATCAACTGGGGACCAGCGAAATACAGTAAAAAATACAGTACTTACTTGTTTCACATCGGAGTCCGGTATGCTCCGTGCCGGAACAGTCACATATGCCAGTGATCAGATCACACTGACCGCCATTGGAACACACTGAAAACACTGAACATCCTGGAAAAAATTACATGTTATGTATTACTGTGAATGGTAAAATATAACGATTAATCTCAGGTTACAAAAAGTTTAGAAATAATCCTATAATTGTAATTGATATAAATAATAATGGTAATAATGAACAAATGTAAGATTGTTAAATTTGAGATCGCACTATCTGCAGTATACATTCTTATCCTTTTTAGGAAACAAATCCCTTGCTTCATTCGAACTCCCAATCTCAGAGTGAACCACCAATAGCCAGCCAACACTCACTGTTTCAACAATTTACCGAGGTCCCGGTGGTCGAGTGGATATGCTGTTGGTACAAATTGAATCATTGCTGTTGATTGATGTTCTCATTCTGAGGGTGTAAGTTCGAATCCCACAAAGTTTATCTTTTGAAAAAGAAATATATAAAAGCAGAACATTAACACGTTGTAGCCAAACTTCTTCGTAGTCTCCAAACACATTGAGAGAAGTTGAACAAACATTCTATAACCTTGGTGTATGGGAAAACAGTCACAACTGCCTTGTGGGCAGACTTTTCGAAGTCGAGTTGGAATGTGTTAGGAGATAAAACTAGATCTTGTTGAGTGCAAAGTTCTTTGACATATTCATGATTGTGTTCCCTTTCGGTCAAATGAAAACGTTCTTTACATGTGACAGCAGCTGAGGCCTTGCAGTATTTCCTTAAGATATCTGCGCTAGTAAATTGCTATGCATTTAAGGTGCAGCGTACCACTTTCCATTTGTCGACAGTTGGGACCCATTTTTTTCCATTCTACCATGACATTGCTGGATACTCGATTCTGATTGGTTCTCCAGAAAAAATCAAACTTGATCAATTCTGGATGGAAACTCCTCTGATTTTAGAGCCGCTTCACCGCGTATTGACGCATCTACTTTGTGACGTCACAATCTATCGAAACAAACGGCCGATTGTAAAGTGTGCAGCCTCTAGTTCAGAGATTTCCATTTGTCGACAGATCGGTCCAACCCCCTTTAGAATATTCTAGAATTCACGATTTTGTGTGATCTTTAGCAGGATCTTTGAGGGATATCGGAACGTAATTTCAAATTATTTCCTGCAAAAAGAAAATGAATAATAATAAACTAGGATTGACGCGTCAATACTTAGGTCTTCTGTTTGAACTTGAACTCCATGTAGGACTCTCGGTTATTTAACAATTTCTCCGCTTTAAAATGAGCTATCAAACATGTCTCTATCTTCAGTAGTCTTTTTACAAAAAATCTTCAAAGCCAATGCCCCTCAGAAAATGGAAGAATCGCGTATTAATGGACCCGTACATGATCTGTCTCATGATAACACAATATGGTTAATATTTTCATACTAAGTCGTCACAAAGAAAAAGTTGTGCTTTAATTTCCACCTAAGTGCATGTAATCATTAAGATTGCATACATGTACATCAGTATTGCGTTATGTTCTTCTGAATAGTCAAGAAAATACTCAAGAATGAATGAATTTTAACAATCAATTGTTTGATGAAAGGGTTCAACAGAAACGTTGTTGTTCTTGAAATTGTGCATATAATTTCAATATCTTAATTAGTTAGTTAAGCAGTTATGATCATTTGAACTTTGCTGAAAATGGCGATTTTGCATGTGTCTTCTCTAGCAGTTGTCTTCAGAATGAAGATTTGGTCGAGATATAACAAGACCGAATGCCTGTGTGTAAGTACGCGTGTGTATATATATATATACGCACATGTACATGCAAAAGGCATATTCCCAATCAACTATGACAGCGTGGCCAGCAAATAAAGCTTGCTTGCTTGTCTTCGTGGAGTCGAGTCGAGCAAATTTTACTTGAATGCGATTTCTGCTTCAACTGTCCCAATATTTCAACTTTTAAACATGCATTCCCTCTCGTCCGGACAGTTTAGACAATGTGATATTTAATTTTGTTGCAAAATTGCAACAGGAACGTTTCACAAACAACCTTTGCTGCAAAGAGCACCTGTCACGACCAACGTTTCTCCTACGATTTTGACTGCAAACTAACTACATATTGCCTTCTACGGCGTCACTCACACCCTCACTGACAATATTAAATGCTTGAACATTATTGTCCTTAATAAAAAAAGATATATCTTCTTTACAATGAGCTTTTAAACATGTTGGTATCTTTAGTGGTTTAAGTTTGAAAATTCTTCGAAAAGTATGCCCCTCAAAAGTTATCAAAATCACGAAATTTCATACATTTTGACAAATGCGATAACTGTGGCCTAACTGTCGACTTTTACATGATATAGATCTGTTATAGAAATGTTAAGTAAGATATTTTGATCAGATGGCAATAGGTATATTTGTCATATCTTCATTTCTTACAGAGTTATGCCCCTTTTACATAAGGCCGAAATTCGTTCTTTTCAAAAGTGACCATTTTCATTGACGGATTATTAAAATTCTAGGATGAAACTAAAAAATCGACAACTACAGCCCTCTTAAGAATTCATTTATCTTCAAAATGTAGGTGTACTCGTAAAATTGAAGGAGAAGGTTTTCTTAGACGCATACCCTAAAGAAACGCGAACAAACTAAAAAAGATATGTTTTTTCGAAATAGCAAAAAATCTATTGTTATGGCTATAGGCTTAATCGATGGGGAATGTTGTTGCCCACATTTTGGTGAAAGTTGTGAGAAAATATATTAATTAGTATTCGAGCTATTGAGGTTTAAAATGTTGACTTCAAGTGGAGATAACTCACTAAAGAAGTCGAAACTCCAAAAAGTGGCTCGTTATTAACTAAGTTGAATAAGAGGCTATCATCCCTGAACATTTCATGCGAAACGGCCCAGTGGTCACTTCAGAAAGCTAGTTACTTCAGAAAACTAGGATTGCCAAGGCAATACTTAGGTCTTCAAGTCTTCTGCTTGACCTTGAACTCCATGTTGCACTCTCGGTTATGCACCAGTTTGTCCGCTTGAAAACGAGTTATAAAACATGTCTCTATCTTCAATAGTTTATTAAACAAAAATTATGCAAAGACAATAACCCTCTGAAAATTGAACAATTGCTTATTAATGGACCCCTACATGATCTTTCTCACGATTAAGACAAAATGGTTAATATTTCCATACTAAGGTGTAACACAGAATATGTTGTGCTTTAATTTCTACTTTAGTAGATGTTATCATCATTTAGATTGCATACATAAAAAATGAGTTATGTTCTTCTGAATATTCAAGAAAATTCTTAAAAATGCTAAAATTTGGACCCCTAGTCAGCGTTTGCAATTTTCGGAGCTTAACTATCAATTTTTTGATTAAATGGTTCCACAGAAACTTTAGTGCTGAATCCTTAACTAGGATTGACATGTCAATACTGCAGGTCTTCAATATTCCCGGTTTGACCTTTGAGCATGTAACCTTTGTAAACAACGTTTTTGGACTTTTTACTTTTCAATAATAACTACGGGAACGGATTTGAAGCAATTTGTAGAAGCAGTAAAAAATTTGCCTCAAAGCATGATTATTTCGGTGTTACATGGTGGCAGAAACATGACAAGACAGGAAAACACACTTTTGGAGTCTGTATCTCTCAATAAGAATTAAGGAAACAGATTTGAATTTTTTTTAACACCAAGAAAAAAAAAGCGTTTTGCTCCGATTTGACTCAAACCTTGATTGTGTATGATCCTCGCGGGATTAGAAAGTTGAGAAATCCAGGTTGCGTTTTGGACTCTTAAAAAAAGGAAAAAAGAAAAAGGCCTCCATATACATAACTTTTATATGATCACATTCTGAAGTGGAATTGTCAAACCACAAATGATGAACAGATTGCAAAAAAACAGAATTCGAATCAGAGTTTTCCCTTTCAGATTTATGTCCCTTTGAACATAGGGCCGAATAACGCATTTTTTAAAAAACCATGTTCAAGGACAGATTATTAAACTTCTAGGATGAAATGCAAAAATCGACTTCTATACCCTCTTAAGAATTCATTTATCTTCAAAATAAGCTATCACATGTAGCTATAGTCATATAATTGAAGGAGAAGGTTTTCCTAAAAACCGCGAAATTCACCCAAAATTTTTTTTTTTCGAAATAGCAAAAAATCTATCATTACGGCCGAAAAAATGTCACTAACCTTTTTCATAGGGAATGTTTTTTCCCACATTTTGGTAAACGTTTTGAGAGAAAATATATTAATTAGTATTCGAGCTATGGAGGTTTAAAGTTTTGACTTCAAGGGGGGATAACTCACGAAAGAAGTCGAAAATCCAAAACGTGGCTCGTTATGATCTAAGTTGGGTCACAGGCTATCATCCCAGAAAATTTCATGTTAATCGGCCCAGTGGTTACTTCAGAAACCTCTGGACAAAAAAAGTGCAAATAATGATAATAATGAAGAACCAGGATAATAACAATAGGTCTTCGAGACGTAGTCTTGAAGACCTAATAATGAAGAAACAAGATAATAACAATACGTCTTCGAGACATACGTCTTGAAGACCTTATAACAATAGATCTTCATGACTTTTGCCTTGAAGACCTAATGACAATATATAGGTTTCATGACTTTCGTCTTGAAGACCTAACTAGGACACGTCGATACTAAGGTCTTCAAGACTTCCGCTTTGACTGTTGATTCAATTTGTGATCAAGAATTCCACCGGTATGGCTCTTTGTTTCCCTTTTATTTCCACTTGATTACAGGTATACATGCATGTTGACATTAAAAATAGGTATATAGTTCCTCACACATACAGAGTCAACATAAATCATTGTAAATATTCAGAAAGAAGTTGTATTCATTTGTCTTTCATAACAAATGCAGAATAGACCACACTTTTAAGAAATAAGCTTCATGGTGAAGATAAATATACAGTGTATATGCATTTTGTGATATTATAGTATATGATTTGCTTTTTATATATACAAGATAGTTGGAGTAAATCCGTTCTTGCTACAGTTGTATATGCTATGTTTGGCTATCATGATCATGGTATTTAAAGCATAGAATCATAGTTAGTTGTACCATTAACACTAAACAATACTTGAGACATTGTAAAACTAAGCTGTATATATACAGTGCTGAGCCATATTTTTTATACCTTGCTACACTCCCAGAAAATATGAAATTTTTGCGACCATTCAAAATTTAAGTCGTTGCCTAATTTGATAAGAGATCGTTTTTAACATATCCATATTTTTTTGTTACACTTGCCTTTAAGCTATAACATTTTGCGAAAAATTGCAAAGTTTGTATTACAGCGTATAGACATTTTTCAGACCCATCTAGCGTTGATGATGTATCATCTGCAAAATGTGCCAATATATTCTCTGTATTTCCTATGCTTATCCTTTTATTTTTGCATTATTTATTATGGGGTTGCCTAAAATTTCGACGCAATGAATAAATAAATAAGGCGCTACACGGTCGCCTTGACGGCAGCCAAGTTCAATTTTTAAAGGCGATAATGGAAAGTTATTTACCAAGACCCTTGATTCAATATCATAATCCAAAACGATTCTAATTTCCAAAAGTATTTTGTTGGTTTTTCTCCCTTTTAAATCCATTTAGCTGTTGGTCTTGTAAGCATCCATTATATTTTATTGTTGTTAATTCTTCATGTTGTTAAACCTTCATTCAATGTTGTTTATATTATCTAGTATATTGGCTTTGTCATGTATGAATTCTATTTTATCATCCAAAACTGGGTTCCACAGGAGATATCGCTTGTATGAGATCAAGCGATATCTCCTAGGATTTTGAATTAGATTTTGAACAATGCCCTGTTGGCGTCAGCTACATGACATCACAATGATTTTGAATTATCAAGTAATGACATCACCATGCTATGACGTCATAATGACGATGATGTCACAATGCTATGACATCACATCACTGGAAGCCAAATAGCAGTTTTAGGTTCAGATATTTTAATTTTTCATTAAAAACTAATAAAGAATGATTTTGGATGATAAATAGAATCTCACCCTAATGTCTTCTGATATCAAATATATCAACACTCGTTGATAAAAGTCAGAATATCCTCGGCAAGCCTCGGGTATTTGTAACTTTTATCAACTCGTATTGATATATTTGATATCAGAAGACACTTGGATGAGATTCTCTATTAATCTAAATTTTCTAATCATTTAATTCTTTTTCAAGTTGATGATTGGTAAAAAAAACAACAAACAGGTAGACGTGAAATAACAAGGAAACACGGAGTCCGGGAAAGCATGTAAACTCCAGATTAGAATGTAGACATGTAGGCAGAAATTAAAGCAACAATAATCTCAGAGGGGTACGTTTCGCGGAAATGATTCTGACAACAGTAAAGAATAAAGACACAGAAGTATTGGATTAAAAATACACCCCAAAATATTAGAAAAAAACGTTTTTAAAAAATACTTCATTAACACAGCCGCCAAACGTTTTATTAACCAATCGGCTGCTAGCGGAGGTGTGACGTGTTACTCAGGAGTCATGCCCTAACGAGTATCTGGCTTAATTTATTGTTTACATTATACACTCGTATAGCCGTCACGTATTTGTCACTGATTTCACTTGTCATAAGGGCCTCAAAGTGATCAAAGCTTTAGGAAACAATGTCGGCATATTCTGTTCAGTCGTTAATCAACTTTGGTTGGTGTACACATGTGTTTAGATTGGTTAATCTCCGATTATGCCCAGTGGGTCTTTCAGCGTAATCTACCGCCATTGTCTTTTCTGTGTCATTTTGAAGTGTCAATTCTATAGCGTAACTTTGTGTATGTCTATCACTGACCATTTCCGCTATGTCAGACTCTGATTCTAGCAATGAGATCTTGCTTTGAACAAGTTAAGTCAAGCGATAAATATAGATCAAGTCAATTATTTGCACGCGCAAAGCATCGTAGACTACTCGCGCACTGTAGACAAACAAACGAAAGAGAACGAGGTTAATGAGCACTCAAGGAATGGAAATATTTTTTAAAAAATGATCGCATTTATGTATGTATCATTTGATTTAGTTGATACTACCCGTAACTGTTTTCCCAAACTAGGTCGTTTAATTGAATCGTATAATCAAGGAGAATATATAGATATAGTCACAAGTTACGATAAAAGGATTCGGCGCATACATTAATCAACTGCAATGAATGAAGCCATCCTTCTTTTGTATTTGGGCATATTTTGCTAGTCTCTTACATGTCTGTAGGATTATCGAGACCCAAATTTCCCATGTCAAAATGGCATAATTTTCAAGAAAAACAAAAAGGCGGCTAAACCACGTGACCTACCAAGTCACCATGATTTACTTTATTGCTCGCATGGTTATTGCGCATCTTTTAAAATAAGATGCAACTCTATTTATGCCTTATGAATGTTTGGCCATGTTAAGAATGCACTGCAAGTCTCTAAGTGAAAATAGATCATATATTAATGGACCACTACGTTGTGTTTCTCATGATTAAGATAAAACGGTTAATATGTTCATGCTAAGGTGTAACATAGGAAATGCTGTGCTTCAATTTCCACTTAAATAAATGTAATTATCATTTAGATTGCATAAATAATCAATGCGTTATGTTCTTCTGAATAATCAGGAAAATTCCCCAACATGCTGATTTTTTGGACCGCTCGATCACGTTTGCGATGTTTGAAACTTAACTATTAACTTTTTTATGAAAGGGTTCAACATAAATGTTTTTGTTGTTGGAAGTGTGCATACGTAGGTGGAAATATAGTTTCAATAACCGAGTGAGTTAAGCACCTATGACCCATTGAAATTCACTGAAAATGGCGATTTTCGGAAATTGAGAATTTTCTATGACTAGTCATACATATACTACGACAGATACATGTTTGAAATTTATTGTTCTAAATAAATGACATCTCTACTTGGGAATGTGCTATTGTAACAAAGTTGGCCTTCTGAACATTGTTGGGCGACTGGGACTGGGGAATGTGTGGTGACTGACAGTGTCATAAGCTCATAATCGGAATGACCACTGGTTGACCATATCACAGCCATTTAATGACCGATGGCTAATCATGTAGGTGGTCAAAATAGGATTAAGTAGATTATTGAAAAGATTAATTGCTGACACTGTAATCTCTTAATTCACCCTGGATTTGGACACTAGTGTAAACAACTAAACGTGTGACACCCAGTCGCCTATATAAGGACAGACTTCCTAGAATTGGACAGACTTGGTCTCAGCGCTGAACTTGACATATCTCCCTTTGACCTGGAGGACAGGACGAGACGCCCGCCAAATGATGAGTCAATAAAACCTGTTGTTTGAAGATTCTTGAGTTTGCTTCCTTACTTATTACAAGTAAGGGGCGAAGGTTCTTGCGAAATGGTGCCGTGACCCGGATCCCCCTCAAAGACAGACATTTGGATGAGAAGCGCCCAGAGATAGACGTGTGAAGGTAACGGAATGGCCGTTGAGAGGCAGCTAGTGAGATGTTTATGTCCCCGAATCGGAGATTCCGGGGGTATATTGTTTTTCACCTGTCAATCTGTCCGTCCGTCCGTCTGAGTGTCTACAAAAACTTTAACCATGGCCATAACTTTAAATTGCTCATAACTAGGGTTTTCATACTTGGCAGGTGCATACCTTGTGATGAGACCTTTCAGATGAGGTCATCATATTTGACCTTGTGACCTTGACCTTGCCGCAGTGGACATTTTCAGAAAGTTTGACCTTGGCCATAACTTTGGATTGCTCAGAGCTAGGGCTTTAATACATGGCATGTGCATACCTTTTGATGAGACCTTTTACATGAGGTCATCATATTTGACCTTGACCTTGCCCCAGTGGACATTTTCAGAAAACTTTAACCTTGGCCATAACTTTGGATTGCTCAGAGCTAGAGCTTTAATAATTGGTATGTGCCTACCTTGTGATGAGAACTTCATATGGGGACATCATATTTGACCTTGTGATCTTAACCTTGCCGCAGTTGGTATCTTCAGAAAACCGTTGCCATAACTTTGGTACATCCGGGGGCATCCGTGTTTAACAAACACATCTTGTCCATAGATTGGTTGGCATACGATTATCTTAAGAAGAAGAGTATGCGCGAAAACCCGCCGAATCTAGCCACCGCCGTTACCTCGGCCACCCATGAACAAAACCTTAGGGCTCGGTTTGACCTTAGGAAAGGTAAAACGGTTGCTCGACTGTTATAAGACTTTATAATAGTGTGGACTGTCCCAATGACGACACATATTTTGTGTATATAGTTTACAGTATGTATTGACATAGTAGTTAGTAGAATTGAAAAGGTATTTATCATATAGTGACGGTATTGACAGATAGTAGAACTATGTATATAAGTACTTACATTGTGTTTTCAGAACACAAGATGGGTGTCCTATTGTCCTTATTATTTGGTATAGCCAGTGGTACAATGATGTTTGAAAACACAATATTCCAGAAAATTAACGATTAAACAACTACTTGGTCGAAATGGCTAATTACACTAGTGATTGACCTCGACCCATATCGCATTTTCCTCGAGAAATGTCGCAAAGATATGGTAATACGACAGCTGATTAGTGAACAATATTCAAACACCTCATCAGGAGTTGTAGGAATGTTTCAAAAGTTAGATCAGGACGTAGTTAGCCTAAATACGTCATTGAACACTTTTAGAAGTGAACTTTCTCGAATATCATCGATAATCAAGACCATAACGATCACCGTTACCTTTTGTTGGGAAAGCACTTAGTTTTCTATTTGGAGCGGTGTCAGATGAAGATTTAGCCGGGATCAAAAATATTGTTGAAAAGTTAGCCGACAACCAAGCAAGTGTAGCTCACGTTGTGCAAGAAGGACTGACTCTTCTAAATGTATCCCGAGGAGAAATTAATAAAAATAGACACGCAATTAACATTATTATTGGCAATCTACAAGTAATCGAAAGAAAATGGCAAATGTAACTTACCGTCTAAATGTGCGTATCTCAAACCTTGACTGGGCTATGAAAACGTATTTGCAATTACAGCTAGTGGTTCAAGAAATAAGAGAAACCATACAACTTCTGACCACGTACCTTCTGTAATTCCACTTGAAATAAAATATGAAATCATTAGGTCATATGTCGCCTAGTGCTATCACCCCTACAGAATTAATGACGATTTTGAACGATATTAAAGTACATCTACCTAGATTTAGGTTAGCAGAGGTCCAGAAAAAGAATTGTGGAAATTCTATCAGACATTTAAATGTAACACGGTCCTTTATGATAACAAGATATTGGTTATTGTTCCTCTTCCATTATTGGACTTGAACAGTCACTTCGAAATTTACAAAGCCCATAACCTTTCAATTCCAATAATATTTAACGAATTTAATGCCAAATCGAACGCAATCGATAACATGATATCAAAATATAGATTGGAGACTAATTTCAAAGCAACAAATGCTAAACGCACAAAATATTTACTTTTGCAAGAATCAGAAATAAGTATGTGTACAGTACCAATGACAGGTTACTGTCAAATCCAAAGTCCCGTTTATCCCATAAACCTTAGCCGCCTCTGTATCATCGCTCTATTTGTTAGGAGCCAGGAGAGAGTAAAGGCATGGTGCGACACCGAGGTCAAGCCACGTGCTATTTTGCCTCAAACCGAATACCTCTCTGATGGTCAGTGGGCCATAGCAACCGCTGACAGGTTGGAATTCACAGTGGTCTGTGATAATGATGTGCGACAAATGATGAGTCAATAAAACCTGTTGTTTGAAGATTCTTGAGTTTGCTTCCTTACTTTGTTAGTGGTTAACGATCAAACTTTGACATAAGTCAATTCGTTACAGAGTTATACCCTTTTGAACTTGAAAGCTAAACGCAAACATTTAAAGACCATATTCAAGGGCAGATAATTTTGTGAAGATATTAGCTATCAGATGAGCTATCATACATAGCTGTATGCGTTGCCGTGATTCAGTAGAATATTTTTGAAGATGCGTACCCTTAAAACCGTCAAAGTTAACCACATTTTCATTTGTTTTGAAATAGCAAAAAATCAATTACTACGGCAATGGGCCTAATCGATGGGGAATGTTGTTGCCCACATTGTGGGGAATGTTTTGTGAAATTATCTTATTTAGTTTTTGAGCTATTGAGGTTTGATGTTTGCATATTTTTCAAAATTGCCAGATTTCAAGTATTCACTGTCAAGAAAGCATTGCGAATTAGAATGAAATGGGATAGTTAATATATAAGATGCCTCAGCTACATTTAAATGCAAACAGTAGCTCTCTAATGTTTATAGTTTCAGAGGAGAAGATTGTCAAAGGTGCTTGGGGTCGGAAAATGCGTATCTTTTGAAAAATGTTTCAGGTCTCTAGCTGCATTTTGAAAACATTTTACCATGTTAAAAATCGATGTTTAGATTCGAACTGGACCTCTAACGGCTGAGCCGATTGACCCCAAAAGTTGTTTACAAGATTTCAAAATTGTATATTTACTAGACATTTAGAAACATGAACCATCACATTCAACAAATGCGAGCATTCTGCAGGACGAAGTTGACAGACGAGTTGTATTAAAATATGTTGTATTAGAAAGAACAACATACTCAATGGTTCTATACCACAATTAAGTATCTGGTTTGAATAAAATAAAAACCTTTTCATTACGTTATCAGTTTGGTATTTGGCCTTATTCAAATAATGAGATTAACGTAAACTAGATATAAGTCTTGACAATCAATTTTGCTTACTCCGGTACAGATAACGTTAACATAGCCCTCGATATCCTACCTTCAATCAATCTTTATTTCTGTACTTAGAAGGCCACAGGATTGTAGTACAATCAATGGTAGATCACATGATAAAATCAGTTGCATTCATAATATTCTTTCTAAATAACATTGCATAATAGTCTTATTAATAGATATACATTGCAATGTTCTGTAATGACTGAGTGTTGGTATTTGTTAACAATGACACTAATTTTGTTCTATCTGGGTGGTTAAAATAGTAAGGTTTAAGATATTTTATCCGTATATTCTTATAGACAGGGCAGGTTAATAAGAAGTGTAGCTCGTCTTCCACAGCGTTCATATTACAAACTTTACATATTCTATTTTTTCTTTCAATACCTTTATATCTTCCAGTTTCAACAAACAATTCATGTGATGAGCAACGAAAACGGGCTAAGGCATTACGGAACTTTTTAACATCAACTTTTGAAAGATAGCTTTCAAGAAATATTTCAGATTTCCATTCTCTATAATATATACATTTTGTTGATAATGTCATGGATTCTGCCCAGGATTGTAAATATATATCTTTCATTCTTTGAGTTATTGAGATGATAAATTCTGATTGTGACTGAACACTTTGATTGTACCAAATATGACCATATCCTATTTTGTTGAGAAGCTCTCTAATATCAGTCACCCAATTTCTTTTACCATTTTTATCATACAGTTTCATCATATTATAACATTTTTTGGATATCTATGAAGCGGCATATTCAACAACCTTATCCAGTATTTAACAGCTCTAATTGAGGAATAAATGAACAGTGGGAATCTGCCTAATTCTCCATAGACCATTGTGCTACAAGTGCTTGGTTTGACGCCTAGGAACTTTTTGCATGCATATAAATGAACCTTTCTATGTTGTCATGTTGTGCCAATCCCCATATTTCAGATCAATATAACAGTATTGGGCTTATCTTCATATCAAATATTTTAAAATAGGTATTAAAGGACATCTCACCTAAAAGTCGCATATTTCTGTATATACCTATTAAGACTTTCATGGCTTGTGTTGAGGCCCGTTTGGTATGAAAAGACCAAGATAGATTATTAGAGAAACACACACATAAGTACTTATAAGCGCTGGTAGTTTGAAGACGATCTCCCTTATAAAACCATTTTTCATTTTTGGATAGTTTTCCATCCCTTTTAAAAACAATTATTTTGGTTTTCTCTCTATTGACATTCAATTTATATTGATCAGAGAACGTACCTAATTCATTTATTTGTTTCTGAAGCCCGCTTATGGTACTAGAGAATAGTGCAATGTCGTCGGCGAAAAGTAACAGGAATAGTTGAACTGTATCTGGGTGTAATTGGATTCCATTCGTACATGTATTACATATTTGCTCTGCTAATTCGTTAATGAAAAAACTAAACAAAAAGGGGCTTAAGATACAACCTTGTCTAACGCCAAGTTGACTAATAAAGGGTTCAGACATTTCATGATTATTTCTCACACGTACTTTTACATTTTGATAAATACTTTCCAACATTTTACTCATTTTATTACTTATTCCATGCGTTTGCAAGAGATTCCAAAGTTTATTTCTCTGTACAGAGTCAAATGCCTTCGCAAAATCTACAAATAGTGCATAAAACTTTCCTCCTTTCGAACTAAGATATTTTTGTATAAGAGAATGAAGAATGAAAATATTATCTGTAGTAGTGTAACCTTCCCGGAAACCTGCTTGTCCTTCATATATCTTGTATATATCCTACCTTCATGACATAAAACTTGATATCCTACCTTCATGACATATATCTTGATATCCTGCCTCCATCACATAAAACTTGACATCCTACCTTCATCACATACACCGTGATAACCTACCTTCATCACATAAAACTTGACATCCTACCTTCATCACATACACCGTGATATCCTACCTTCATCACATAAAACTTGACATCCTACCTTCATCACATACACCGTGACATCCTACCTTCATCACATAAAACTTGACATCCTACCTTCATCACATACACCGTGATATCCTGCCTCCATCACATACACCGTGATATCCTACCTTCATCACATACACCGTGATATCCTGCCTCTATCACATAAAACTTGACATCCTACCTTCATCACATACACCGTGACATCCTACCTTCATCACATAAAACTTGACATCCTACCTTCATCACATACACCGTGATATCCTACCTTCATCACATAAAACTTGACATCCTACCTTCATCACATACACCGTGATATCCTGCCTTCATCACATACACCGTGATATCCTACCTTCATCACATACACCGTGACATCCTACCTTCATCACATACACCGTGATATCCTACCTTCATCACATACATCGTGATATCCTACCTTCATCACATACACCGTGATATCCTACCTTCATCACATACACCGTGATATCCTACCTTCATCACATACATCGTGATATCCTACCTTCATCACATACACCGTGATATCCTACCTTCATCACATACACCGTGATATCCTACCTTCATCACATACACCGTGACATCCTACCTTCATCACATACACCGTGATATCCTGCCTCTATCACATAAAACTTGACATCCTACCTTCATCACATACACCGTGATATCCTACCTTCATCACATAAAACTTGACATCCTACCTTCATCACATACACCGTGATATCCTACCTTCATCACATAAAACTTGACATCCTACCTTCATCACATACACCGTGATATCCTACCTTCATCACATAAAACTTGACATCCTACCTTCATCACATACACCGTGATATCCTGCCTCCATCACATAAAACTTGACATCCTACCTTCATCACATACACCGTGACATCCTACCTTCATCACATAAAACTTGATATCCTACCTCCATCACATACACCGTGATATCCTACCTTCATCACATACACCGTGATATCCTACCTTCTTCACATAAAACTTGACATCCTACCTTCATCACATACACCGTGATATCCTACCTTCATCACATACACCGTGATATCCTACCTTCATCACATACACCGTGATATCCTACCTTCATCACATACACCGTGATATCCTACCTTCATCACATAAAACTTGACATCCTACCTTCATCACATACACCGTGATATCCTACCTTCATCACATAAAACTTGATATCCTACCTTCATCACATACACCGTGATATCCTGCCTCCATCACATAAAACTTGACATCCTACCTTCATCACATAAAACTTGATATCCTACCTCCATCACATACACCGTGATATCCTACCTTCATCACATACACCGTGATATCCTACCTTCTTCACATAAAACTTGACATCCTACCTTCATCACATACACCGTGATATCCTACCTTCATCACATACACCGTGATATCCTACCTTCATCGCATACACCGTGATATCCTACCTTCATCACATACACCTTGATATCCTACCTTCATCACATACATCGTGACATCCTACCTTCATCACATACACCGTGACATCCTACCTTCATCACATACACCGTGATATCATACCTTCATCACATACACCGTGACATCCTACCTTCATCACATACACCGTGATATCCTACCTTCATCACATACACCGTGATATCCTACCTTCATCACATACACCGTGATATCCTACCTTCATCACATACACCGTGACATCCTACCTTCATCACATACACCGTGATATCATACCTTCATCACATACACCGTGACATCCTACCTTCATCACATACACCGTGATATCCTACCTTCATCACATACACCTTGATATCCTACCTTCATCACATACATCGTGACATCCTACCTTCATCACATACACCGTGATATCATACCTTCATCACATACACCTTGATATCCTACCTTCATCACATACATCGTGACATCCTACCTTCATCACATACACCGTGACATCCTACCTTCATCACATACACCGTGATATCATACCTTCATCACATACACCGTGACATCCTACCTTCATCACATACACCGTGATATCCTACCTTCATCACATACACCGTGATATCCTACCTTCATCACATACACCGTGATATCCTACCTTCATCACATACACCGTGACATCCTACCTTCATCACATACACCGTGATATCCTACCTTCATCACATACACCGTGATATCCTACCTTCATCACATACACCGTGATATCCTACCTTCATCACATACACCGTGATATCCTACCTTCATCACATACACCGTGACATCCTACCTTCATCACATACACCGTGATATCCTACCTTCATCACATAAAACTTGACATCCTACCTTCATCACATACACCGTGATATCCTACCTTCATCACATAAAACTTGACATCCTACCTTCATCACATACACCGTGATATCCTGCCTCCATCACATAAAACTTGACATCCTACCTTCATCACATACACCGTGATATCCTACCTTCATCACATACACCGTGATATCCTACCTTCATCACATAAAACTTGACATCCTACCTTCATCACATACACCGTGATATCCTACCTTCATCACATAAAACTTGATATCCTACCTTCATCACATACACCGTGATATCCTACCTTCATCACATACACCGTGATATCCTACCTTCATCACATACACCGTGATATCCTACCTTCATCACATACACCGTGATATCCTACCTTCATCACATACACCGTGATATCCTACCTTCATCACATACACCGTGATATCCTACCTTCATCACATACACCGTGACATCCTACCTTCATCACATACACCGTGATATCCTACCTTCATCACATACACCGTGACATCCTACCTTCATCACATACACCGTGATATCCTACCTTCATCACATACACCGTGATATCCTACCTTCATCACATACACCGTGATATCCTACCTTCATCACATACACCGTGATATCCTACATTCATCACATACACCGTGACATCCTACCTTCATCACATACACCGTGATATCCTACCTTCATCACATACACCGTGACATCCTACCTTCATCACATACACCGTGATATCCTACCTTCATCACATACACCGTGATATCCTACCTTCATCACATACACCGTGATATCCTACCTTCATCACATACACCGTGATATCCTACCTTCATCACATACACCGTGGTATCCTACCTTCATCACATACACCGTGACATCCTACCTTCATCACATACACCGTGACATCCTACCTTCATCACATACACCGTGATATCCTACCTTCATCACATAAAACTTGACATCCTACCTTCATCACATACACCGTGATATCCTGCCTCCATCACATAAAACTTGACATCCTACCTTCATCACATACACCGTGATATCCTACCTTCTTCACATAAAACTTGACATTCTACCTTCATCACATACACCGTGACATCCTACCTTCATCACATACACCGTGATATCCTACCTTCATCACATACACCGTGATATCCTACCTTCATCACATACACCGTGATATCCTACCTTCATCACATACACCGTGATATCCTACCTTCATCACATACACCGTGATATCCTACCTTCATCACATACACCGTGATATCCTACCTTCATCACATACACCGTGACATCCTACCTTCATCACATACACCGTGATATCCTACCTTCATCACATACACCGTGACATCCTACCTTCATCACATACACCGTGACATCCTACCTTCATCACATACACCGTGATATCCTACCTTCATCACATACACCGTGACATCCTACCTTCATCACATACACCGTGACATCCTACCTTCATCACATACACCGTGATATCCTACCTTCATCACATACACCGTGATATCCTACCTTCATCACATACACCGTGATATCCTACCTTCATCACATACACCGTGACATCCTACCTTCATCACATACACCGTGACATCCTACCTTCATCACATACACCGTGACATCCTACCTTCATCACATACACCGTGACATCCTACCTTCATCACATACACCGTGATATCCTACCTTCATCACATACACCGTGACATCCTACCTTCATCACATACCCCGTGACATCCTACCTTCATCACATACACCGTGATATCCTACCTTCATCACATAAAACTTGACATCCTACCTTCATCACATACACCGTGATATCCTACCTTCATCACATAAAACTTGACATCCTACCTTCATCACATACACCGTGATATCCTACCTTCATCACATAAAACTTGACATCCTACCTTCATCACATACACCGTGATATCCTACCTTCATCACATACACCGTGATATCCTACCTTCATCACATACACCGTGATATCCTGCCTTCATCACATACACCGTGATATCCTACCTTCATCACATACACCGTGATATCCTACCTTCATCACATACACCGTGATATCCTACCTTCATCACATACACCGTGATATCCTACCTTCATCACATAAAACTTGACATCCTACCTTCATCACATACACCGTGACATCCTACCTTCATCACATACACCGTGATATCCTACCTTCATCACATACACCGTGACATCCTAACTTCATCACATACACCGTGATATCCTACCTTCATCACATAAAACTTGACATCCTACCTTCATCACATACACCGTGATATCCTACCTTCATCACATAAAACTTGACATCCTACCTTCATCACATACACCGTGATATCCTACCTTCATCACATACACCGTGATATCCTACCTTCATCACATAAAACTTGATATCCTACCTTCATCACATAAAACTTGATATCCTACCTTCATCACATACACCGTGACATCCTACCTTCATCACATACACCGTGATATCCTACCTTCATCACATAAAACTTGACATCCTACCTTCATCACATACACCGTGATATCCTACCTTCATCACATACACCGTGATATCCTACCTTCATCACATACACCGTGATATCCTACCTTCATCACATACACCGTGATATCCTACCTTCATCACATACACCGTGATATCCTACCTTCATCACATACACCGTGACATCCTACCTTCATCACATACACCGTGACATCCTACCTTCATCACATAAAACTTGATATCCTACCTTCATCACATAAAACTTGATATCCTACCTTCATCACATACACCGTGACATCCTACCTTCATCACATACACCGTGATATCCTACCTTCATCACATACACCGTGACATCCTACCTTCATCACATACACCGTGATATCCTACCTTCATCACATAAAACTTGACATCCTACCTTCATCACATACACCGTGACATCCTACCTTCATCACATACACCGTGATATCCTACCTTCATCACATACACCTTGATATCCTACCTTCATCACATACACCGTGACATCCTACCTTCATCACATACACCGTGATATCCTACCTTCATCACATAAAACTTGACATCCTACCTTCATCACATACACCGTGACATCCTACCTTCATCACATACACCGTGATATCCTACCTTCATCACATACACCGTGATATCCTACCTTCATCACATACACCGTGATATCCTACCTTCATCACATACACCGTGATATCCTACCTTCATCACATACACCGTGACATCCTACCTTCATCACATACACCGTGATATCCTACCTTCATCACATAAAACTTGACATCCTACCTTCATCACATACACCGTGACATCCTACCTTCATCACATACACCGTGATATCCTACCTTCATCACATAAAACTTGACATCCTACCTTCATCACATACACCGTGACATCCTACCTTCATCACATACACCGTGATATCCTACCTTCATCACATAAAACTTGACATCCTACCTTCATCACATACACCGTGATATCCTACCTTCATCACATACACCGTGATATCCTACCTTCATCACATACACCGTGATATCCTACCTTCATCACATACACCGTGATATCCTACCTTCATCACATACACCGTGATATCCTACCTTCATCACATACACCGTGATATCCTACCTTCATCACATAAAACTTGATATCCTACCTTCATCACATACACCGTGATATCCTACCTTCATCACATACACCGTGATATCCTACCTTCATCACATACACCGTGATATCCTACCTTCATCACATACACCGTGATATCCTACCTTCATCACATACACCGTGATATCCTACCTTCATCACATACACCGTGACATCCTACCTTCATCACATAAAACTTGATATCCTACCTTCATCACATACACCGTGATATCCTACCTTCATCACATAAAACTTGACATCCTACCTTCATCACATACACCGTGATATCCTACCTTCATCACATAAAACTTGACATCCTACCTTCATCACATACACCGTGATATCCTACCTTCATCACATAAAACTTGACATCCTACCTTCATCACATACACCGTGATATCCTACCTTCATCACATAAAACTTGACATCCAACCTTCATCACATACACCGTGATATCCTGCCTCCATCACATAAAACTTGACATCCTACCTTCATCACATACACCGTGATATCCTACCTTCATCACATACACCGTGATATCCTACCTTCATCACATACACCGTGATATCCTACCTTCATCACATACACCGTGATATCCTACCTTCATCACATAAAACTTGACATCCTACCTTCATCACATACATCGTGATATCCTACCTTCATCACATAAAACTTGACATCCTACCTTCATCACATACACCGTGATATCCTACCTTCATCACATACACCGTGACATCCTACCTTCATCACATACACCGTGACATCCTACCTGCATCACATACACCGTGACATCCTACCTTCATCACATACACCGTGATATCCTACCTTCTTCACATACACCGTGATATCCTACCTTCATCACATACACCGTGACATCCTACCTTCATCACATACACCGTGATATCCTGCCTTCATCACATAAAACTTGACATCCTACCTTCATCACATACACCGTGATATCCTGCCTTCATCACATAAAACTTGACATCCTACCTTCATCACATACACCGTGATATCCTACCTTCATCACATACACCGTGATATCCTACCTTCATCACATACACCGTGATATCCTACCTTCATCACATACACCGTGACATCCTACCTTCATCACATACACCGTGATATCCTACCTTCATCACATACACCGTGATATCCTACCTTCATCACATACACCGTGATATCCTACCTTCATCACATACACCGTGATATCCTACCTTCATCACATACACCGTGATATCCTACCTTCATCACATACACCGTGATATCCTACCTTCATCACATTTTAAAAGTCAATGATGTTGAAAGTGGTTATATTTCCATAAAATAATTTCTAGATTCTGCAAACGTATAATGCGCCAAAACTACGATGAGCAAGTTCATCAAGTGAAAGGTTTCACTGAGGAATAAAGTTAATCGAAACCTTCAATATGCGATAAAATCCATTTACCTCCATATACTCTCGTCATGAAACTTGTAAGAAATGCGAAGACCAGCAAATGTCGCATCTTGTGTGGTGCCAAGCCGTCTTTTGAATACTTCTGCAGAGCACTGAAACATCATTCAGAATAGATCAGTATTGACATCGTCATCAACAACAGGCATCATTGGCATCATCAACCGCATCATTGGCAGCCTTGTCGTCACCAACCTCATAACTATCATCATCATCATCATCATCATCATCGACATCGACATCGACATCGACATCGACATCGACATCAGGATTGCAGCAATACCAACAGCATGAAAATCATCAGCGTCATAATTAGAGGTTTTCATCCTCGTTTAGTTTGGGATGGTCAATATCCTGCATTAGGAATAAACATTGTATTTTGTGAGCCGACGAAGGATATTCTCGTTAACCATCATATGCTATTAATAAATGATTAAATTAAAGTCAAATATAACGATAATAATATATAAATATTATGTAAATATTTTGACTTTGTATTTCACAACTTGATAAAGACAGGTGCACATTTGTTGAAAAATAATTAAAAAAACAATGAGGACTGAGCGCTACGGGTTTTAACACATGCTCAACGCTTCACTGTTTGTTCATGGTTTAACACATGCTCAACGCTTCACTATTTGTTCATGGTTTAACACATGCTCAACGCTTCACTGTTTGTTCATGGTTTAACACATGCTCAATGCTTCACTGTTTGTTCATGGTTTAACACATGCTCAACGCTTCACTGTTTGTTCATGGTTTAACACATGCTCAACGCTTCACTGTTTGTTCGTGGTTTAACACATGCTCAACGCTTCACTGTTTGTTCATGGTTTAACACATGCTCAACGCTTCACTGTTTGTTCATGGTTTAACACATGCTCAATGCTTCACTGTTTGTTCATGGTTTAACACATGCTCAACGCTTCACTGTTTGTTCATGGTTTAACACATGCTCAACGCTTCACGGTTTGTTCATGGTTTAACACATGCTCAACGCTTCACTGTTTGTTCATGGTTTAACACATGCTCAACGCTTCACTGTTTGTTCATGGTTTAACACATGCTCAACGCTTCACTGTTTGTTCATGGTTTAACACATGTTCAACGCTTCACTGTTTGTTCATGGTTTAACACATGTTCAACGCTTCACTGTTTGTTCATGGTTTAACACATGCTCAACGCTTCTCTGTTTATTCATGTTTTAACACATGCTCAACACATCATGTTTTAATACATGTTCAACGCTTCACTGTTTGTTCATGTTTTGACCCATGCTAAACGCTTCACTGTTTGTTCATGGTTTAACACATGCTCAACGCTTCACTCTTTATTCATGGTTTAACACATGAACAACGCTTCACTGTTTGTTCATGGTTTAAAACATGCTCAACGCTTCACTGTTTGTTCATGGTTTAACACATGCTCAACGCTTCACTGTTTGTTCATGGTTTAACACATGCTCAACGCTTCACTGTTTGTTCATGGTTTAACACATGTTCAACGCTTCACTGTTTGTTCATGGTTTAACACATGTTCAACGCTTCACTGTTTGTTCATGGTTTAACACATGTTCAACGCTTCACTGTTTGTTCATGGTTTAACACATGTTCAACGCTTCACTGTTTGTTCATGGTTTAACACATGCTCAACGCTTCACTGTTTGTTCATGGTTTAACACATGCTCAACGCTTCACTGTTTGTTCATGGTTTAACACATGCTCAACGCTTCACTGTTTGTTCATGTTTTAACACATGCTCAACGCTTCACTGTTTGTTCATGGTTTAACACATGCTCAACGCTTCACTGTTTGTTCATGGTTTAACACATGCTCAACGCTTCACTCTTTATTCATGGTTTAACACATGAACAACGCTTCACTGTTTGTTCATGGTTTAAAACATGCTCAACGCTTCACTGTTTGTTCATGGTTTAACACATGCTCAACACTTCACTCTTTATTCATGGTTTAACACATGAACAACGCTTCACTGTTTGTTCATGGTTAAACACATGCTCAACGCTTCATGTTTTAAACACATGTTCAACGCTTCACTGTTTATTCATGGTTTAACACATGCTCAACGCTTCACTGTTTATTCATGTTTTAACACATGCTCAACACATCATGTTTTAATACATGTTCAACGCTTCACTGTTTGTTCATGTTTTGACCCATGCTAAACGCTTCACTGTTTATTCATGTTTTAACACATGCACAACGCTTCACTGTTTATACATGTTTTAACACATGTTCAACGCTTCACTGTTTATACATGTTTTAACACATGTTCAACGCTTCACTGTTTATACATGTTTTAACACATGTTCAACGCTTCACTGTTTGTTCATGGTTTAACACATGTTCAACGCTTCACTGTTTGTTCACTGTTTGACCCATGCTAAACGCTTCACTGTTTATTCATGTTTTAACACATGCACAACGCTTCATGTTTTAACACATGTTCAACGCTTCACTGTTTATACATGTTTTAACACATGTTCAACGCTTCACTGTTTATACATGTTTTAACACATGTTCAACGCTTCACTGTTTATACATGTTTTAACACATGTCCAACGCTTCACTGTTTGTTCATGGTTTAACACATGTTCAACGCTTCACTGTTTGTTCACTGTTTGACACATGTTCAACGCTTCACTGTTTGTTCATGGTTTAACACATGCTCAACGCCTCACTGTTTGTTCATGTTTTTACTCATGCTCAACGCTTCACTGTTTATTCACGTTTAAACACACGCTAGTGAAGATAAAACACCGTTTGTGTGTCATCTGAATGTAGTCATTAATTTTAACACAGTATAACTGTTCATTAAAGTAACCAACTTCCCAATGCAAGGCATAACTCTTGAAAGTCTCCATTACTTGCTGAATTAGGCTAGTACACTTCCTCTATTGCATCATCCACATTTTATGATATGCCGGATCACTTGTTATGTCATAAACATAAACATGGCTGAACACATGTGGTCCCATGACCGTGTTTTACGAGAATTAGAAAAAAATAGCAAAAGGTTATTTTGTTCATTCAATGAAAAAGAGAGAGGTGTATAGTGATACCCCTATTTCTGGAAGAAGAAATGCAATATTCACAAACTTCAAATAAACACTCATTTACATTTACAAAGTACATCTTTCTCCAAAGGCAACATTACAATAAATAGAATGCATTTCTGCAGGCTGAGGTGTTGGTTGAGAGGTGGTTGAACTTGTCGGGTGGTTTGATCGGTTCCTGTTGTTGCTGTGTAGTAATTTAGAAGAGTCTATGGCAATCTTGTCATTTACTATTTTGTACATCAGTGTTAGTCGGGACTGCTTCCTTCGACTTTGGAGACTGGACCAGTTCAGTTTTTCTAGCATGGCTGTTACGCTGCTTCTTCTGTCATGGTTACACATTCCAGAACTTTCCACACTTGGAAACAACGACCTTTCCAAAACCGAAAGGCGTCCTTTCCACACTGTGGAATGATCACATTTCCACAGCCAACCTTTCCAAACAGTGGACTTCCATTGAAGCGTGAATAAAATCACATTATTTTTTTTCGTCTACTTACTTCTTCAATTAAATTAAGAATCACTCTTTAAAACTCCTTTTTATCTTAATTTATTTTAATGTAATTATATTTAAGTGAGAAATTATAATGTAGTATTTAATTTGTTCATGTCATTATGTGAAGTGTTCATAAAATCGTGGTTCAGTTTTCTGAAGCAACGGGAACATTTTGGAATAGTTTTATTACCAATACAATAAATAATTATATTTTCCTATAATTTCCTGAACAAGTGATAGATGAGATCATTGTCATTTAAATGACTAAATTATCAACATTCAGATAACCAGAAATAATATTTGAATGGGAAATTAAAATTAAATGAGATTAAGACCATCCTTACATACAACCTATGGTGAATCTATTTTCTCAAGAAAACGACGGCATATCCACAGATTTTCACAACAAATATTAACAAAGCGCGAGTGGTATTCCCGTGTGACATTGAGTGAGTGAAATTAATCAAACTAATCACCAAATACGAGTCATACATTGCAATCGCTGTAGTTTTGTTTTTTGTTAAGGGTTATAAGTATTAATTATTTATGCTGGGTTGTATACGACACAATTGAAAACTACTATAATTTGAAAAGATCATTAAAAGCAGTATTATAAAATAACAGTTAGTTTGCTTTGCCATTGCTATAGTTGGGATAACATTATCAGCAACATAATTATTTCCATAGTGGTCTTGCACATACACTTGTTTCTTTACTTCATCGAAGACTTTATAAAAAATATGTACGTTGACACGTACATTTCTATTTTTATATACTAGTCACACATTAATAATTTTCCAATTACCATTATGTACTACATACGAGATATTCGAAACTATGTAAATGTATACAAGTTATGAATCTAATTACATTGTTCCCACTTTTAACCACCCATTCATATTTTATTCACTTAATCACTGACTATTTATTTTCAAATTAAAATTGAGCTACTAATCCTTCATGTATGTATAACT
>OW388297.1:1047321-1122911 GCA_936450465.1 Gibbula magus
CTATGCGACCGGCAGCATGTGAGCTTCCATAGGAGACCATCAAAAGTTGTCTAGGCCAAAGTGACTTTTGGCCCCAAAATTGGGCCTACAGGAATGACTATAACGGCATGGTTGCCGATAAGACGGTCACCGATTCCAAAAGTGAATGCGTCTATGCGGACCGGCAGCATGTGAGCTTCCATAGGAGACCATCAAAAGTTGTCTAGGCCAAAGTGACTTTTGGCCCAAAATAGGGCCTACAGGAATGACTATAACAGGCACGGTTTGCCGATAAGACACTCACCGATTCCAAAAGTGAATGCGTCTATTCGACCGGCAGCATGTGAGCTTCCATAGGAGACCATCAAAAGTTGTCTAGGCCAAAGTCACCTTTTGGCCCATTTTTGGGCATGACTATAACGGCACGGGTTGCCGATAAGACGGTCACCGATTCCAAAAGGGAATGCGTCTATGCGACCGGCAGCATGTGAGCTTCCATAGGAGACCATCAAAAGTTGTCTAGGCCAAAGTGACTTTTGGCCCAAAATTGGGCCTACAGGAATGACTATAACGGCATGGTTGCCGATAAGACGGTCACCGATTCCAAAAGTGAATGCGTCTATGCGACCGGGCAGCATGTGAGCTTCCATAGGAGACCATCAAAAGTTGTCTAGGCCAAAGTGACTTTTGGCCCAAAATTGGGCCTACAGGAATGACTATAACGGCACGGTTTGCCGATAAGACACTCACCGATTCCAAAAGTGAATGCGTCTATTCGACCGGCAGCATGTGAGCTTCCATAGGAGACCATCAAAAGTTGTCTAGGCCAAAGTCACCTTTTGGCCCATTTTTGGGCATGACTATAACGGCACGGGTTGCCGATAAGACGGTCACCGATTCCAAAAGGGAATGCGTCTATGCGACCGGCAGCATGTGAGCTTCCATAGGAGACCATCAAAAGTTGTCTAGGCCAAAGTGACTTTTGGCCCAAAAATTGGGCCTACAGGAATGACTATAACGGCATGGTTGCCGATAAGACGGTCACCGATTCCAAAAGTGAATGCGTCTATGCGACCGGCAGCATGTGAGCTTCCATAGGAGACCATCAAAAGTTGTCTAGGCCAAAGTGACTTTTGGCCCAAAATTGGGCCTACAGGAATGACTATAACGGCACGGTTTGCCGATAAGACACTCACCGATTCCAAAAGTGAATGCGTCTATTCGACCGGCAGCATGTGAGCTTCCATAGGAGACCATCAAAAGTTGTCTAGGCCAAAGTCACCTTTTGGCCCATTTTTTGGGCATGACTATAACGGCACGGGTTGCCGATAAGACGGTCACCGATTCCAAAAGGGAATGCGTCTATGCGACCGGCAGCATGTGAGCTTCCATAGGAGACCATCAAAAGTTGTCTAGGCCAAAGTGACTTTTGGCCCAAAATTGGGCCTACAGGAATGACTATAACGGCATGGTTGCCGATAAGACGGTCACCGATTCCAAAAGTGAATGCGTCTATGCGACCGGCAGCATGTGAGCTTCCATAGGAGACCATCAAAAGTTGTCTAGGCCAAAGTGACTTTTGGCCCAAAATTGGGCCTACAGGAATGACTATAACGGCACGGTTTGCCGATAAGACACTCACCGATTCCAAAAGTGAATGCGTCTATTCGACCGGCAGCATGTGAGCTTCCATAGGAGACCATCAAAAGTTGTCTAGGCCAAAGTCACCTTTTGGCCCATTTTTGGGCATGACTATAACGGCACGGGTTGCCGATAAGACGGTCACCGATTCCAAAAGGGAATGCGTCTATGCGACCGGCAGCATGTGAGCTTCCATAGGAGACCATCAAAAGTTGTCTAGGCCAAAGTGACTTTTGGCCCAAAATTGGGCCTACAGGAATGACTATAACGGCATGGTTGCCGATAAGACGGTCACCGATTCCAAAAGTGAATGCGTCTATGCGACCGGCAGCATGTGAGCTTCCATAGGAGACCATCAAAAGTTGTCTAGGCCAAAGTGACTTTTGGCCCAAAATTGGGCCTACAGGAATGACTATAACGGCAACGGTTTGCCGATAAGACACTCACCGATTCCAAAAGTGAATGCGTCTATTCGACCGGCAGCATGTGAGCTTCCATAGGAGACCATCAAAAGTTGTCTAGGCCAAAGTCACCTTTTGGCCCATTTTTGGGCATGACTATAACGGCACGGGTTGCCGATAAGACGGTCCACCGATTCCAAAAGGGAATGCGTCTATGCGACCGGCAGCATGTGAGCTTCCATAGGAGACCATCAAAAGTTGTCTAGGCCAAAGTGACTTTTGGCCCAAAATTGGGCCTACAGGAATGACTATAACGGCATGGTTGCCGATAAGACGGTCACCGATTCCAAAAGTGAATGCGTCTATGCGACCGGCAGCATGTGAGCTTCCATAGGAGACCATCAAAAGTTGTCTAGGCCAAAGTGACTTTTGGCCCAAAATTGGGCCTACAGGAATGACTATAACGGCACGGTTTGCCGATAAGACACTCACCGATTCCAAAAGTGAATGCGTCTATTCGACCGGCAGCATGTGAGCTTCCATAGGAGACCCATCAAAAGTTGTCTAGGCCAAAGTCACCTTTTGGCCCATTTTTGGGCATGACTATAACGGCACGGGTTGCCGATAAGACGGTCACCGATTCCAAAAGGGAATGCGTCTATGCGACCGGCAGCATGTGAGCTTCCATAGGAGACCATCAAAAGTTGTCTAGGCCAAAGTGACTTTTGGCCCAAAATTGGGCCTACAGGAATGACTATAACGGCATGGTTGCCGATAAGACGGTCACCGATTCCAAAAGTGAATGCGTCTATGCGACCGGCAGCATGTGAGCTTCCATAGGAGACCATCAAAAGTTGTCTAGGCCAAAGTGACTTTTGGCCCAAAATTGGGCCTACAGGAATGACTATAACGGCACGGTTTGCCGATAAGACACTCACCGATTCCAAAAGTGAATGCGTCTATTCGACCGGCAGCATGTGAGCTTCCATAGGAGACCATCAAAAGTTGTCTAGGCCAAAGTCACCTTTTGGCCCATTTTTGGGCATGACTATAACGGCCACGGGTTGCCGATAAGACGGTCACCGATTCCAAAAGGGAATGCGTCTATGCGACCGGCAGCATGTGAGCTTCCATAGGAGACCATCAAAAGTTGTCTAGGCCAAAGTGACTTTTGGCCCAAAATTGGGCCTACAGGAATGACTATAACGGCATGGTTGCCGATAAGACGGTCACCGATTCCAAAAGTGAATGCGTCTATGCGACCGGCAGCATGTGAGCTTCCATAGGAGACCATCAAAAGTTGTCTAGGCCAAAGTGACTTTTGGCCCAAAATTGGGCCTACAGGAATGACTATAACGGCACGGTTTGCCGATAAGACACTCACCGATTCCAAAAGTGAATGCGTCTATTCGACCGGCAGCATGTGAGCTTCCATAGGAGACCATCAAAAGTTGTCTAGGCCAAAGTCACCTTTTGGCCCATTTTTGGGCATGACTATAACGGCACGGGTTGCCGATAAGACGGTCACCGATTCCAAAAGGGAATGCGTCTATGCGACCGGCAGCATGTGAGCTTCCATAGGAGACCATCAAAAGTTGTCTAGGCCAAAGTGACTTTTGGCCCAAAATTGGGCCTACAGGAATGACTATAACGGCATGGTTGCCGATAAGACGGTCACCGATTCCAAAAGTGAATGCGTCTATGCGACCGGCAGCATGTGAGCTTCCATAGGAGACCATCAAAAGTTGTCTAGGCCAAAGTGACTTTTGGCCCAAAATTGGGCCTACAGGAATGACTATAACGGCACGGTTTGCCGATAAGACACTCACCGATTCCAAAAGTGAATGCGTCTATTCGACCGGCAGCATGTGAGCTTCCATAGGAGACCATCAAAAGTTGTCTAGGCCAAAGTCACCTTTTGGCCCATTTTTGGGCATGACTATAACGGCACGGGTTGCCGATAAGACGGTCACCGATTCCAAAAGGGAATGCGTCTATGCGACCGGCAGCATGTGAGCTTCCATAGGAGACCATCAAAAGTTGTCTAGGCCAAAGTGACTTTTGGCCCAAAATTGGGCCTACAGGAATGACTATAACGGCATGGTTGCCGATAAGACGGTCACCGATTCCAAAAGTGAATGCGTCTATGCGACCGGCAGCATGTGAGCTTCCATAGGAGACCATCAAAAGTTGTCTAGGCCAAAGTGACTTTTGGCCCAAAATTGGGCCTACAGGAATGACTATAACGGCACGGTTTGCCGATAAGACACTCACCGATTCCAAAAGTGAATGCGTCTATTCGACCGGCAGCATGTGAGCTTCCATAGGAGACCATCAAAAGTTGTCTAGGCCAAAGTCACCTTTTGGCCCATTTTTGGGCATGACTATAACGGCACGGGTTGCCGATAAGACGGTCACCGATTCCAAAAGGGAATGCGTCTATGCGACCGGCAGCATGTGAGCTTCCATAGGAGACCATCAAAAGTTGTCTAGGCCAAAGTGACTTTTGGCCCAAAATTGGGCCTACAGGAATGACTATAACGGCATGGTTGCCGATAAGACGGTCACCGATTCCAAAAGTGAATGCGTCTATGCGACCGGCAGCATGTGAGCTTCCATAGGAGACCATCAAAAGTTGTCTAGGCCAAAGTGACTTTTGGCCCAAAATTGGGCCTACAGGAATGACTATAACGGCACGGTTTGCCGATAAGACACTCACCGATTCCAAAAGTGAATGCGTCTATTCGACCGGCAGCATGTGAGCTTCCATAGGAGACCATCAAAAGTTGTCTAGGCCAAAGTCACCTTTTGGCCCATTTTTGGGCATGACTATAACGGCACGGGTTGCCGATAAGACGGTCACCGATTCCAAAAGGGAATGCGTCTATGCGACCGGCAGCATGTGAGCTTCCATAGGAGACCATCAAAAGTTGTCTAGGCCAAAGTGACTTTTGGCCCAAAATTGGGCCTACAGGAATGACTATAACGGCATGGTTGCCGATAAGACGGTCACCGATTCCAAAAGTGAATGCGTCTATGCGACCGGCAGCATGTGAGCTTCCATAGGAGACCATCAAAAGTTGTCTAGGCCAAAGTGACTTTTGGCCCAAAATTGGGCCTACAGGAATGACTATAACGGCACGGTTTGCCGATAAGACACTCACCGATTCCAAAAGTGAATGCGTCTATTCGACCGGCAGCATGTGAGCTTCCATAGGAGACCATCAAAAGTTGTCTAGGCCAAAGTCACCTTTTGGCCCATTTTTGGGCATGACTATAACGGCACGGGTTGCCGATAAGACGGTCACCGATTCCAAAAGGGAATGCGTCTATGCGACCGGCAGCATGTGAGCTTCCATAGGAGACCATCAAAAGTTGTCTAGGCCAAAGTGACTTTTGGCCCAAAATTGGGCCTACAGGAATGACTATAACGGCATGGTTGCCGATAAGACGGTCACCGATTCCAAAAGTGAATGCGTCTATGCGACCGGCAGCATGTGAGCTTCCATAGGAGACCATCAAAAGTTGTCTAGGCCAAAGTGACTTTTGGCCCAAAATTGGGCCTACAGGAATGACTATAACGGCACGGTTTGCCGATAAGACACTCACCGATTCCAAAAGTGAATGCGTCTATTCGACCGGCAGCATGTGAGCTTCCATAGGAGACCATCAAAAGTTGTCTAGGCCAAAGTCACCTTTTGGCCCATTTTTGGGCATGACTATAACGGCACGGGTTGCCGATAAGACGGTCACCGATTCCAAAAGGGAATGCGTCTATGCGACCGGCAGCATGTGAGCTTCCATAGGAGACCATCAAAAGTTGTCTAGGCCAAAGTGACTTTTGGCCCAAAATTGGGCCTACAGGAATGACTATAACGGCATGGTTGCCGATAAGACGGTCACCGATTCCAAAAGTGAATGCGTCTATGCGACCGGCAGCATGTGAGCTTCCATAGGAGACCATCAAAAGTTGTCTAGGCCAAAGTGACTTTTGGCCCAAAATTTGGGCCTACAGGAATGACTATAACGGCACGGTTTGCCGATAAGACACTCACCCGATTCCAAAAGTGAATGCGTCTATTCGACCGGCAGCATGTGAGCTTCCATAGGAGACCATCAAAAGTTGTCTAGGCCAAAGTCACCTTTTGGCCCATTTTTGGGCATGACTATAACGGCACGGGTTGCCGATAAGACGGTCACCGATTCCAAAAGGGAATGCGTCTATGCGACCGGCAGCATGTGAGCTTCCATAGGAGACCATCAAAAGTTGTCTAGGCCAAAGTGACTTTTGGCCCAAAATTGGGCCTACAGGAATGACTATAACGGCATGGTTGCCGATTAAGACGGTCACCGATTCCAAAAGTGAATGCGTCTATGCGACCGGCAGCATGTGAGCTTCCATAGGAGACCATCAAAAGTTGTCTAGGCCAAAGTGACTTTTGGCCCAAAATTGGGCCTACAGGAATGACTATAACGGCACGGTTTGCCGATAAGACACTCACCGATTCCAAAAGTGAATGCGTCTATTCGACCGGCAGCATGTGAGCTTCCATAGGAGACCATCAAAAGTTGTCTAGGCCAAAGTCACCTTTTGGCCCATTTTTGGGCATGACTATAACGGCACGGGTTGCCGATAAGACGGTCACCGATTCCAAAAGGGAATGCGTCTATGCGACCGGCAGCATGTGAGCTTCCATAGGAGACCATCAAAAGTTGTCTAGGCCAAAGTGACTTTTGGCCCAAAATTGGGCCTACAGGAATGACTATAACGGCATGGTTGCCGATAAGACGGTCACCGATTCCAAAAGTGAATGCGTCTATGCGACCGGCAGCATGTGAGCTTCCATAGGAGACCATCAAAAGTTGTCTAGGCCAAAGTGACTTTTGGCCCAAAATTGGGCCTACAGGAATGACTATAACGGCACGGTTTGCCGATAAGACACTCACCGATTCCAAAAGTGAATGCGTCTATTCGACCGGCAGCATGTGAGCTTCCATAGGAGACCATCAAAAGTTGTCTAGGCCAAAGTCACCTTTTGGCCCATTTTTGGGCATGACTATAACGGCACGGGTTGCCGATAAGACGGTCACCGATTCCAAAAGGGAATGCGTCTATGCGACCGGCAGCATGTGAGCTTCCATAGGAGACCATCAAAAGTTGTCTAGGCCAAAGTGACTTTTGGCCCAAAATTGGGCCTACAGGAATGACTATAACGGCACGGTTTGCCGATAAGACACTCACCGATTCCAAAAGTGAATGCGTCTATTCGACCGGCAGCATGTGAGCTTCCATAGGAGACCATCAAAAGTTGTCTAGGCCAAAGTCACCTTTTGGCCCATTTTTGGGCATGACTATAACGGCACGGGTTGCCGATAAGACGGTCACCGATTCCAAAAGGGAATGCGTCTATGCGACCGGCAGCATGTGAGCTTCCATAGGAGACCATCAAAAGTTGTCTAGGCCAAAGTGACTTTTGGCCCAAAATTGGGCCTACAGGAATGACTATAACGGCATGGTTGCCGATAAGACGGTCACCGATTCCAAAAGTGAATGCGTCTATGCGACCGGCAGCATGTGAGCTTCCATAGGAGACCATCAAAAGTTGTCTAGGCTAAAGTCACCTTTTGGCCCATTTTTGGGCATGACTATAACGGCACGGGTTGCCGATAAGACGGTCACCGATTCCAAAAGGGAATGCGTCTATGCGACCGGCAGCATGTGAGCTTCCATAGGAGACCATCAAAAGTTGTCTAGGCCAAAGTGACTTTTGGCCCAAAATTGGGCCTACAGGAATGACTATAACGGCATGGTTGCCGATAAGACGGTCACCGATTCCAAAAGTGAATGCGTCTATGCGACCGGCAGCATGTGAGCTTCCATAGGAGACCATCAAAAGTTGTCTAGGCCAAAGTGACTTTTGGCCCAAAATTGGGCCTACAGGAATGACTATAACGGCACGGTTTGCCGATAAGACACTCACCGATTCCAAAAGTGAATGCGTCTATTCGACCGGCAGCATGTGAGCTTCCATAGGAGACCATCAAAAGTTGTCTAGGCCAAAGTCACCTTTTGGCCCATTTTTGGGCATGACTATAACGGCACGGGTTGCCGATAAGACGGTCACCGATTCCAAAAGGGAATGCGTCTATGCGACCGGCAGCATGTGAGCTTCCATAGGAGACCATCAAAAGTTGTCTAGGCCAAAGTGACTTTTGGCCCAAAATTGGGCCTACAGGAATGACTATAACGGCATGGTTGCCGATAAGACGGTCACCGATTCCAAAAGTGAATGCGTCTATGCGACCGGCAGCATGTGAGCTTCCATAGGAGACCATCAAAAGTTGTCTAGGCCAAAGTGACTTTTGGCCCAAAATTGGGCCTACAGGAATGACTATAACGGCACGGTTTGCCGATAAGACACTCACCGATTCCAAAAGTGAATGCGTCTATTCGACCGGCAGCATGTGAGCTTCCATAGGAGACCATCAAAAGTTGTCTAGGCCAAAGTCACCTTTTGGCCCATTTTTGGGCATGACTATAACGGCACGGGTTGCCGATAAGACGGTCACCGATTCCAAAAGGGAATGCGTCTATGCGACCGGCAGCATGTGAGCTTCCATAGGAGACCATCAAAAGTTGTCTAGGCCAAAGTGACTTTTGGCCCAAAATTGGGCCTACAGGAATGACTATAACGGCATGGTTGCCGATAAGACGGTCACCGATTCCAAAAGTGAATGCGTCTATGCGACCGGCAGCATGTGAGCTTCCATAGGAGACCATCAAAAGTTGTCTAGGCCAAAGTGACTTTTGGCCCAAAATTGGGCCTACAGGAATGACTATAACGGCACGGTTTGCCGATAAGACACTCACCGATTCCAAAAGTGAATGCGTCTATTCGACCGGCAGCATGTGAGCTTCCATAGGAGACCATCAAAAGTTGTCTAGGCCAAAGTCACCTTTTGGCCCATTTTTGGGCATGACTATAACGGCACGGGTTGCCGATAAGACGGTCACCGATTCCAAAAGGGAATGCGTCTATGCGACCGGCAGCATGTGAGCTTCCATAGGAGACCATCAAAAGTTGTCTAGGCCAAAGTGACTTTTGGCCCAAAATTGGGCCTACAGGAATGACTATAACGGCATGGTTGCCGATAAGACGGTCACCGATTCCAAAAGTGAATGCGTCTATGCGACCGGCAGCATGTGAGCTTCCATAGGAGACCATCAAAAGTTGTCTAGGCCAAAGTGACTTTTGGCCCAAAATTGGGCCTACAGGAATGACTATAACGGCACGGTTTGCCGATAAGACACTCACCGATTCCAAAAGTGAATGCGTCTATTCGACCGGCAGCATGTGAGCTTCCATAGGAGACCATCAAAAGTTGTCTAGGCCAAAGTCACCTTTTGGCCCATTTTTGGGCATGACTATAACGGCACGGGTTGCCGATAAGACGGTCACCGATTCCAAAAGGGAATGCGTCTATGCGACCGGCAGCATGTGAGCTTCCATAGGAGACCATCAAAAGTTGTCTAGGCCAAAGTGACTTTTGGCCCAAAATTGGGCCTACAGGAATGACTATAACGGCATGGTTGCCGATAAGACGGTCACCGATTCCAAAAGTGAATGCGTCTATGCGACCGGCAGCATGTGAGCTTCCATAGGAGACCATCAAAAGTTGTCTAGGCCAAAGTGACTTTTGGCCCAAAATTGGGCCTACAGGAATGACTATAACGGCACGGTTTGCCGATAAGACACTCACCGATTCCAAAAGTGAATGCGTCTATTCGACCGGCAGCATGTGAGCTTCCATAGGAGACCATCAAAAGTTGTCTAGGCCAAAGTCACCTTTTGGCCCATTTTTGGGCATGACTATAACGGCACGGGTTGCCGATAAGACGGTCACGGATTCCAAAAGGGAATGCGTCTATGCGACCGGCAGCATGTGAGCTTCCATAGGAGACCATCAAAAGTTGTCTAGGCCAAAGTGACTTTTGGCCCAAAATTGGGCCTACAGGAATGACTATAACGGCACTGGTTTGCCGATAAGACACTCACCGATTCCAAAAGTGAATGCGTCTATTCGACCGGCAGCATGTGAGCTTCCATAGGAGACCATCAAAAGTTGTCTAGGCCAAAGTCACCTTTTGGCCCATTTTTGGGCATGACTATAACGGCACGGGTTGCCGATAAGACGGTCACCGATTCCAAAAGGGAATGCGTCTATGCGACCGGCAGCATGTGAGCTTCCATAGGAGACCATCAAAAGTTGTCTAGGCCAAAGTGACTTTTGGCCCAAAATTGGGCCTACAGGAATGACTATAACGGCAGGTTGCCGATAAGACGGTCACCGATTCCAAAAGTGAATGCGTCTATGCGACCGGCAGCATGTGAGCTTCCATAGGAGACCATCAAAAGTTGTCTAGGCCAAAGTGACTTTTGGCCCAAAATTGGGCCTACAGGAATGACTATAACGGCACGGTTTGCCGATAAGACACTCACCGATTCCAAAAGTGAATGCGTCTATTCGACCGGCAGCATGTGAGCTTCCATAGGAGACCATCAAAAGTTGTCTAGGCCAAAGTCACCTTTTGGCCCATTTTTGGGCATGACTATAACGGCACGGGTTGCCGATAAGACGGTCACCGATTCCAAAAGGGAATGCGTCTATGCGACCGGCAGCATGTGAGCTTCCATAGGAGACCATCAAAAGTTGTCTAGGCCAAAGTGACTTTTGGCCCAAAATTGGGCCTACAGGAATGACTATAACGGCATGGTTGCCGATAAGACGGTCACCGATTCCAAAAGTGAATGCGTCTATGCGACCGGCAGCATGTGAGCTTCCATAGGAGACCATCAAAAGTTGTCTAGGCCAAAGTGACTTTTGGCCCAAAATTGGGCCTACAGGAATGACTATAACGGCACGGTTTGCCGATAAGACACTCACCGATTCCAAAAGTGAATGCGTCTATTCGACCGGCAGCATGTGAGCTTCCATAGGAGACCATCAAAAGTTGTCTAGGCCAAAGTCACCTATTGGCCCATTTTTGGGCATGACTATAACGGCACGGGTTGCCGATAAGACGGTCACCGATTCCAAAAGGGAATGCGTCTATGCGACCGGCAGCATGTGAGCTTCCATAGGAGACCATCAAAAGTTGTCTAGGCCAAAGTGACTTTTGGCCCAAAATTGGGCCTACAGGAATGACTATAACGGCATGGTTGCCGATAAGACGGTCACCGATTCCAAAAGTGAATGCGTCTATGCGACCGGCAGCATGTGAGCTTCCATAGGAGACCATCAAAAGTTGTCTAGGCCAAAGTGACTTTTGGCCCAAAATTGGGCCTACAGGAATGACTATAACGGCACGGTTTGCCGATAAGACACTCACCGATTCCAAAAGTGAATGCGTCTATTCGACCGGCAGCATGTGAGCTTCCATAGGAGACCATCAAAAGTTGTCTAGGCCAAAGTCACCTTTTGGCCCATTTTTGGGCATGACTATAACGGCACGGGTTGCCGATAAGACGGTCACCGATTCCAAAAGGGAATGCGTCTATGCGACCGGCAGCATGTGAGCTTCCATAGGAGACCATCAAAAGTTGTCTAGGCCAAAGTGACTTTTGGCCCAAAATTGGGCCTACAGGAATGACTATAACGGCATGGTTGCCGATAAGACGGTCACCGATTCCAAAAGTGAATGCGTCTATGCGACCGGCAGCATGTGAGCTTCCATAGGAGACCATCAAAAGTTGTCTAGGCCAAAGTGACTTTTGGCCCAAAATTGGGCCTACAGGAATGACTATAACGGCACGGTTTGCCGATAAGACACTCACCGATTCCAAAAGTGAATGCGTCTATTCGACCGGCAGCATGTGAGCTTCCATAGGAGACCATCAAAAGTTGTCTAGGCCAAAGTCACCTTTTGGCCCATTTTTGGGCATGACTATAACGGCACGGGTTGCCGATAAGACGGTCACCGATTCCAAAAGGGAATGCGTCTATGCGACCGGCAGCATGTGAGCTTCCATAGGAGACCATCAAAAGTTGTCTAGGCCAAAGTGACTTTTGGCCCAAAATTGGGCCTACAGGAATGACTATAACGGCATGGTTGCCGATAAGACGGTCACCGATTCCAAAAGTGAATGCGTCTATGCGACCGGCAGCATGTGAGCTTCCATAGGAGACCATCAAAAGTTGTCTAGGCCAAAGTGACTTTTGGCCCAAAATTGGGCCTACAGGAATGACTATAACGGCACGGTTTGCCGATAAGACACTCACCGATTCCAAAAGTGAATGCGTCTATTCGACCGGCAGCATGTGAGCTTCCATAGGAGACCATCAAAAGTTGTCTAGGCCAAAGTCACCTTTTGGCCCATTTTTGGGCATGACTATAACGGCACGGGTTGCCGATAAGACGGTCACCGATTCCAAAAGGGAATGCGTCTATGCGACCGGCAGCATGTGAGCTTCCATAGGAGACCATCAAAAGTTGTCTAGGCCAAAGTGACTTTTGGCCCAAAATTGGGCCTACAGGAATGACTATAACGGCATGGTTGCCGATAAGACGGTCACCGATTCCAAAAGTGAATGCGTCTATGCGACCGGCAGCATGTGAGCTTCCATAGGAGACCATCAAAAGTTGTCTAGGCCAAAGTGACTTTTGGCCCAAAATTGGGCCTACAGGAATGACTATAACGGCACGGTTTGCCGATAAGACACTCACCGATTCCAAAAGTGAATGCGTCTATTCGACCGGCAGCATGTGAGCTTCCATAGGAGACCATCAAAAGTTGTCTAGGCCAAAGTCACCTTTTGGCCCATTTTTGGGCATGACTATAACGGCACGGGTTGCCGATAAGACGGTCACCGATTCCAAAAGGGAATGCGTCTATGCGACCGGCAGCATGTGAGCTTCCATAGGAGACCATCAAAAGTTGTCTAGGCCAAAGTGACTTTTGGCCCAAAATTGGGCCTACAGGAATGACTATAACGGCATGGTTGCCGATAAGACGGTCACCGATTCCAAAAGTGAATGCGTCTATGCGACCGGCAGCATGTGAGCTTCCATAGGAGACCATCAAAAGTTGTCTAGGCCAAAGTGACTTTTGGCCCAAAATTGGGCCTACAGGAATGACTATAACGGCACGGTTTGCCGATAAGACACTCACCGATTCCAAAAGTGAATGCGTCTATTCGACCGGCAGCATGTGAGCTTCCATAGGAGACCATCAAAAGTTGTCTAGGCCAAAGTCACCTTTTGGCCCATTTTTGGGCATGACTATAACGGCACGGGTTGCCGATAAGACGGTCACCGATTCCAAAAGGGAATGCGTCTATGCGACCGGCAGCATGTGAGCTTCCATAGGAGACCATCAAAAGTTGTCTAGGCCAAAGTGACTTTTGGCCCAAAATTGGGCCTACAGGAATGACTATAACGGCATGGTTGCCGATAAGACGGTCACCGATTCCAAAAGTGAATGCGTCTATGCGACCGGCAGCATGTGAGCTTCCATAGGAGACCATCAAAAGTTGTCTAGGCCAAAGTGACTTTTGGCCCAAAATTGGGCCTACAGGAATGACTATAACGGCACGGTTTGCCGATAAGACACTCACCGATTCCAAAAGTGAATGCGTCTATTCGACCGGCAGCATGTGAGCTTCCATAGGAGACCATCAAAAGTTGTCTAGGCCAAAGTCACCTTTTGGCCCATTTTTGGGCATGACTATAACGGCACGGGTTGCCGATAAGACGGTCACCGATTCCAAAAGGGAATGCGTCTATGCGACCGGCAGCATGTGAGCTTCCATAGGAGACCATCAAAAGTTGTCTAGGCCAAAGTGACTTTTGGCCCAAAATTGGGCCTACAGGAATGACTATAACGGCATGGTTGCCGATAAGACGGTCACCGATTCCAAAAGTGAATGCGTCTATGCGACCGGCAGCATGTGAGCTTCCATAGGAGACCATCAAAAGTTGTCTAGGCCAAAGTGACTTTTGGCCCAAAATTGGGCCTACAGGAATGACTATAACGGCACGGTTTGCCGATAAGACACTCACCGATTCCAAAAGTGAATGCGTCTATTCGACCGGCAGCATGTGAGCTTCCATAGGAGACCATCAAAAGTTGTCTAGGCCAAAGTCACCTTTTGGCCCATTTTTGGGCATGACTATAACGGCACGGGTTGCCGATAAGACGGTCACCGATTCCAAAAGGGAATGCGTCTATGCGACCGGCAGCATGTGAGCTTCCATAGGAGACCATCAAAAGTTGTCTAGGCCAAAGTGACTTTTGGCCCAAAATTGGGCCTACAGGAATGACTATAACGGCATGGTTGCCGATAAGACGGTCACCGATTCCAAAAGTGAATGCGTCTATGCGACCGGCAGCATGTGAGCTTCCATAGGAGACCATCAAAAGTTGTCTAGGCCAAAGTGACTTTTGGCCCAAAATTGGGCCTACAGGAATGACTATAACGGCACGGTTTGCCGATAAGACGCTCACCGATTCCAAAAGTGAATGCGTCTATTCGACCGGCAGCATGTGAGCTTCCATAGGAGACCATCAAAAGTTGTCTAGGCCAAAGTCACCTTTTGGCCCATTTTTGGGCATGACTATAACGGCACGGGTTGCCGATAAGACGGTCACCGATTCCAAAAGGGAATGCGTCTATGCGACCGGCAGCATGTGAGCTTCCATAGGAGACCATCAAAAGTTGTCTAGGCCAAAGTGACTTTTGGCCCGAAATTGGGCCTACAGGAATGACTATAACGGCATGGTTGCCGATAAGACGGTCACCGATTCCAAAAGTGAATGCGTCTATGCGACCGGCAGCATGTGAGCTTCCATAGGAGACCATCAAAAGTTGTCTAGGCCAAAGTGACTTTTGGCCCAAAATTGGGCCTACAGGAATGACTATAACGGCACGGTTTGCCGATAAGACACTCACCGATTCCAAAAGTGAATGCGTCTATTCGACCGGCAGCATGTGAGCTTCCATAGGAGACCATCAAAAGTTGTCTAGGCCAAAGTCACCTTTTGGCCCATTTTTGGGCATGACTATAACGGCACGGGTTGCCGATAAGACGGTCACCGATTTCAAAAGGGAATGCGTCTATGCGACCGGCAGCATGTGAGCTTCCATAGGAGACCATCAAAAGTTGTCTAGGCCAAAGTGACTTTTGGCCCAAAATTGGGCCTACAGGAATGACTATAACGGCATGGTTGCCGATAAGACGGTCACCGATTCCAAAAGTGAATGCGTCTATGCGACCGGCAGCATGTGAGCTTCCATAGGAGACCATCAAAAGTTGTCTAGGCCAAAGTGACTTTTGGCCCAAAATTGGGCCTACAGGAATGACTTTAACGGCACGGTTTGCCGATAAGACACTCACCGATTCCAAAAGTGAATGCGTCTATTCGACCGGCAGCATGTGAGCTTCCATAGGAGACCATCAAAAGTTGTCTAGGCCAAAGTCACCTTTTGGCCCATTTTTGGGCATGACTATAACGGCACGGGTTGCCGATAAGACGGTCACCGATTCCAAAAGGGAATGCGTCTATGCGACCGGCAGCATGTGAGCTTCCATAGGAGACCATCAAAAGTTGTCTAGGCCAAAGTGACTTTTGGCCCAAAATTGGGCCTACAGGAATGACTATAACGGCATGGTTGCCGATAAGACGGTCACCGATTCCAAAAGTGAATGCGTCTATGCGACCGGCAGCATGTGAGCTTCCATAGGAGACCATCAAAAGTTGTCTAGGCCAAAGTGACTTTTGGCCCAAAATTGGGCCTACAGGAATGACTATAACGGCACGGTTTGCCGATAAGACACTCACCGATTCCAAAAGTGAATGCGTCTATTCGACCGGCAGCATGTGAGCTTCCATAGGAGACCATCAAAAGTTGTCTAGGCCAAAGTCACCTTTTGGCCCATTTTTGGGCATGACTATAACGGCACGGGTTGCCGATAAGACGGTCACCGATTCCAAAAGGGAATGCGTCTATGCGACCGGCAGCATGTGAGCTTCCATAGGAGACCATCAAAAGTTGTCTAGGCCAAAGTGACTTTTGGCCCAAAATTGGGCCTACAGGAATGACTATAACGGCATGGTTGCCGATAAGACGGTCACCGATTCCAAAAGTGAATGCGTCTATGCGACCGGCAGCATGTGAGCTTCCATAGGAGACCATCAAAAGTTGTCTAGGCCAAAGTGACTTTTGGCCCAAAATTGGGCCTACAGGAATGACTATAACGGCACGGTTTGCCGATAAGACACTCACCGATTCCAAAAGTGAATGCGTCTATTCGACCGGCAGCATGTGAGCTTCCATAGGAGACCATCAAAAGTTGTCTAGGCCAAAGTCACCTTTTGGCCCATTTTTGGGCATGACTATAACGGCACGGGTTGCCGATAAGACGGTCACCGATTCCAAAAGGGAATGCGTCTATGCGACCGGCAGCATGTGAGCTTCCATAGGAGACCATCAAAAGTTGTCTAGGCCAAAGTGACTTTTGGCCCAAAATTGGGCCTACAGGAATGACTATAACGGCATGGTTGCCGATAAGACGGTCACCGATTCCAAAAGTGAATGCGTCTATGCGACCGGCAGCATGTGAGCTTCCATAGGAGACCATCAAAAGTTGTCTAGGCCAAAGTGACTTTTGGCCCAAAATTGGGCCTACAGGAATGACTATAACGGCACGGTTTGCCGATAAGACACTCACCGATTCCAAAAGTGAATGCGTCTATTCGACCGGCAGCATGTGAGCTTCCATAGGAGACCATCAAAAGTTGTCTAGGCCAAAGTCACCTTTTGGCCCATTTTTGGGCATGACTATAACGGCACGGGTTGCCGATAAGACGGTCACCGATTCCAAAAGGGAATGCGTCTATGCGACCGGCAGCATGTGAGCTTCCATAGGAGACCATCAAAAGTTGTCTAGGCCAAAGTGACTTTTGGCCCAAAATTGGGCCTACAGGAATTACTATAACGGCATGGTTGCCGATAAGACGGTCACCGATTCCAAAAGTGAATGCGTCTATGCGACCGGCAGCATATGAGCTTCCATAGGAGACCATCAAAAGTTGTCTAGGCCAAAGTGACTTTTGGCCCAAAATTGGGCCTACAGGAATGACTATAACGGCACGGTTTGCCGATAAGACACTCACCGATTCCAAAAGTGAATGCGTCTATTCGACCGGCAGCATGTGAGCTTCCATAGGAGACCATCAAAAGTTGTCTAGGCCAAAGTCACCTTTTGGCCCATTTTTGGGCATGACTATAACGGCACGGGTTGCCGATAAGACGGTCACCGATTCCAAAAGGGAATGCGTCTATGCGACCGGCAGCATGTGAGCTTCCATAGGAGACCATCAAAAGTTGTCTAGGCCAAAGTGACTTTTGGCCCAAAATTGGGCCTACAGGAATGACTATAACGGCATGGTTGCCGATAAGACGGTCACCGATTCCAAAAGTGAATGCGTCTATGCGACCGGCAGCATGTGAGCTTCCATAGGAGACCATCAAAAGTTGTCTAGGCCAAAGTGACTTTTGGCCCAAAATTGGGCCTACAGGAATGAATATAACGGCACGGTTTGCCGATAAGACACTCACCGATTCCAAAAGTGAATGCGTCTATTCGACCGGCAGCATGTGAGCTTCCATAGGAGACCATCAAAAGTTGTCTAGGCCAAAGTCACCTTTTGGCCCATTTTTGGGCATGACTATAACGGCACGGGTTGCCGATAAGACAGTCACCGATTCCAAAAGGGAATGCGTCTATGCGACCGGCAGCATGTGAGCTTCCATAGGAGACCATCAAAAGTTGTCTAGGCCAAAGTGACTTTTGGCCCAAAATTGGGCCTACAGGAATGACTATAACGGCATGGTTGCCGATAAGACGGTCACCGATTCCAAAAGTGAATGCGTCTATGCGACCGGCAGCATGTGAGCTTCCATAGGAGACCATCAAAAGTTGTCTAGGCCAAAGTGACTTTTGGCCCAAAATTGGGCCTACAGGAATGACTATAACGGCACGGTTTGCCGATAAGACACTCACCGATTCCAAAAGTGAATGCGTCTATTCGACCGGCAGCATGTGAGCTTCCATAGGAGACCATCAAAAGTTGTCTAGGCCAAAGTCACCTTTTGGCCCATTTTTGGGCATGACTATAACGGCACGGGTTGCCGATAAGACGGTCACCGATTCCAAAAGGGAATGCGTCTATGCGACCGGCAGCATGTGAGCTTCCATAGGAGACCATCAAAAGTTGTCTAGGCCAAAGTGACTTTTGGCCCAAAATTGGGCCTACAGGAATGACTATAACGGCATGGTTGCCGATAAGACGGTCACCGATTCCAAAAGTGAATGCGTCTATGCGACCGGCAGCATGTGAGCTTCCATAGGAGACCATCAAAAGTTGTCTAGGCCAAAGTGACTTTTGGCCCAAAATTGGGCCTACAGGAATGACTATAACGGCACGGTTTGCCGATAAGACACTCACCGATTCCAAAAGTGAATGCGTCTATTCGACCGGCAGCATGTGAGCTTCCATAGGAGACCATCAAAAGTTGTCTAGGCCAAAGTCACCTTTTGGCCCATTTTTGGGCATGACTATAACGGCACGGGTTGCCGATAAGACGGTCACCGATTCCAAAAGGGAATGCGTCTATGCGACCGGCAGCATGTGAGCTTCCATAGGAGACCATCAAAAGTTGTCTAGGCCAAAGTGACTTTTGGCCCAAAATTGGGCCTACAGGAATGACTATAACGGCATGGTTGCCGATAAGACGGTCACCGATTCCAAAAGTGAATGCGTCTATGCGACCGGCAGCATGTGAGCTTCCATAGGAGACCATCAAAAGTTGTCTAGGCCAAAGTGACTTTTGGCCCAAAATTGGGCCTACAGGAATGACTATAACGGCACGGTTTGCCGATAAGACACTCACCGATTCCAAAAGTGAATGCGTCTATTCGACCGGCAGCATGTGAGCTTCCATAGGAGACCATCAAAAGTTGTCTAGGCCAAAGTCACCTTTTGGCCCATTTTTGGGCATGACTATAACGGCACGGGTTGCCGATAAGACAGTCACCGATTCCAAAAGGGAATGCGTCTATGCGACCGGCAGCATGTGAGCTTCCATAGGAGACCATCAAAAGTTGTCTAGGCCAAAGTGACTTTTGGCCCAAAATTGGGCCTACAGGAATGACTATAACGGCATGGTTGCCGATAAGACGGTCACCGATTCCAAAAGTGAATGCGTCTATGCGACCGGCAGCATGTGAGCTTCCATAGGAGACCATCAAAAGTTGTCTAGGCCAAAGTGACTTTTGGCCCAAAATTGGGCCTACAGGAATGACTATAACGGCACGGTTTGCCGATAAGACACTCACCGATTCCAAAAGTGAATGCGTCTATTCGACCGGCAGCATGTGAGCTTCCATAGGAGACCATCAAAAGTTGTCTAGGCCAAAGTCACCTTTTGGCCCATTTTTGGGCATGACTATAACGGCACGGGTTGCCGATAAGACGGTCACCGATTCCAAAAGGGAATGCGTCTATGCGACCGGCAGCATGTGAGCTTCCATAGGAGACCATCAAAAGTTGTCTAGGCCAAAGTGACTTTTGGCCCAAAATTGGGCCTACAGGAATGACTATAACGGCATGGTTGCCGATAAGACGGTCACCGATTCCAAAAGTGAATGCGTCTATGCGACCGGCAGCATGTGAGCTTCCATAGGAGACCATCAAAAGTTGTCTAGGCCAAAGTGACTTTTGGCCCAAAATTGGGCCTACAGGAATGACTATAACGGCACGGGTTGCCGATAAGACGGTCACCGATTCCAAAAGGGAATGCGTCTATGCGACCGGCAGCATGTGAGCTTCCATAGGAGACCATCAAAAGTTGTCTAGGCCAAAGTGACTTTTGGCCCAAAATTGGGCCTACAGGAATGACTATAACGGCATGGTTGCCGATAAGACGGTCACCGATTCCAAAAGTGAATGCGTCTATGCGACCGGCAGCATGTGAGCTTCCATAGGAGACCATCAAAAGTTGTCTAGGCCAAAGTGACTTTTGGCCCAAAATTGGGCCTACAGGAATGACTATAACGGCACGGTTTGCCGATAAGACACTCACCGATTCCAAAAGTGAATGCGTCTATTCGACCGGCAGCATGTGAGCTTCCATAGGAGACCATCAAAAGTTGTCTAGGCCAAAGTCACCTTTTGGCCCATTTTTGGGCATGACTATAACGGCACGGGTTGCCGATAAGACGGTCACCGATTCCAAAAGGGAATGCGTCTATGCGACCGGCAGCATGTGAGCTTCCATAGGAGACCATCAAAAGTTGTCTAGGCCAAAGTGACTTTTGGCCCAAAATTGGGCCTACAGGAATGACTATAACGGCATGGTTGCCGATAAGACGGTCACCGATTCCAAAAGTGAATGCGTCTATGCGACCGGCAGCATGTGAGCTTCCATAGGAGACCATCAAAAGTTGTCTAGGCCAAAGTGACTTTTGGCCCAAAATTGGGCCTACAGGAATGACTATAACGGCACGGTTTGCCGATAAGACACTCACCGATTCCAAAAGTGAATGCGTCTATTCGACCGGCAGCATGTGAGCTTCCATAGGAGACCATCAAAAGTTGTCTAGGCCAAAGTCACCTTTTGGCCCATTTTTGGGCATGACTATAACGGCACGGGTTGCCGATAAGACGCTCACCGATTCCAAAAGGGAATGCGTCTATGCGACCGGCAGCATGTGAGCTTCCATAGGAGACCATCAAAAGTTGTCTAGGCCAAAGTGACTTTTGGCCCAAAATTGGGCCTACAGGAATGACTATAACGGCATGGTTGCCGATAAGACGGTCACCGATTCCAAAAGTGAATGCGTCTATGCGACCGGCAGCATGTGAGCTTCCATAGGAGACCATCAAAAGTTGTCTAGGCCAAAGTGACTTTTGGCCCAAAATTGGGCCTACAGGAATGACTATAACGGCACGGTTTGCCGATAAGACACTCACCGATTCCAAAAGTGAATGCGTCTATTCGACCGGCAGCATGTGAGCTTCCATAGGAGACCATCAAAAGTTGTCTAGGCCAAAGTCACATTTTGGCCCATTTTTGGGCATGACTATAACGGCACGGGTTGCCGATAAGACGGTCACCGATTCCAAAAGGGAATGCGTCTATGCGACCGGCAGCATGTGAGCTTCCATAGGAGACCATCAAAAGTTGTCTAGGCCAAAGTGACTTTTGGCCCGAAATTGGGCCTACAGGAATGACTATAACGGCATGGTTGCCGATAAGACGGTCACCGATTCCAAAAGTGAATGCGTCTATGCGACCGGCAGCATGTGAGCTTCCATAGGAGACCATCAAAAGTTGTCTAGGCCAAAGTGACTTTTGGCCCAAAATTGGGCCTACAGGAATGACTATAACGGCACGGTTTGCCGATAAGACACTCACCGATTCCAAAAGTGAATGCGTCTATTCGACCGGCAGCATGTGAGCTTCCATAGGAGACCATCAAAAGTTGTCTAGGCCAAAGTCACCTTTTGGCCCATTTTTGGGCATGACTATAACGACACGGGTTGCCGATAAGACGGTCACCGATTCCAAAAGGGAATGCGTCTATGCGACCGGCAGCATGTGAGCTTCCATAGGAGACCATCAAAAGTTGTCTAGGCCAAAGTGACTTTTGGCCCAAAATTGGGCCTACAGGAATGACTATAACGGCATGGTTGCCGATAAGACGGTCACCGATTCCAAAAGTGAATGATGTGAGCTTCCATAGGAGACCATCAAAAGTTGTCTAGGCCAAAGTGACTTTTGGCCCAAAATTGGGCCTACAGGAATGACTATAACGGCACGGTTTGCCGATAAGACGCTCACCGATTCCAAAAGTGAATGCGTCTATTCGACCGGCAGCATGTGAGCTTCCATAGGAGACCATCAAAAGTTGTCTAGGCCAAAGTCACCTTTTGGCCCATTTTTGGGCATGACTATAACGGCACGGGTTGCCGATAAGACGGTCACCGATTCCAAAAGGGAATGCGTCTATGCGACCGGCAGCATGTGAGCTTCCATAGGAGACCATCAAAAGTTGTCTAGGCCAAAGTGACTTTTGGCCCAAAATTGGGCCTACAGGAATGACTATAACGGCACGGTTTGCCGATAAGACGCTCACCGATTCCAAAAGTGAATGCGTCTATTCGACCGGCAGCATGTGAGCTTCCATAGGAGACCATCAAAAGTTGTCTAGGCCAAAGTCACCTTTTGGCCCATTTTTGGGCATGACTATAACGGCACGGGTTGCCGATAAGACGGTCACCGATTCCAAAAGGAAATGCGTCTATGCGACCGGCAGCATGTGAGCTTCCATAGGAGACCATCAAAAGTTGTCTAGGCCAAAGTGACTTTTGGCCAAAATTGGGCCCACAGGAATGACTATAACGGCACGGTTTGCCGATAAGACGCTCACCGATTCCAAAAGTGAATGCGTCTATTCGACCGGCAGCATGTGAGCTTCCATAGGAGACCATCAAAAGTTGTCTAGGCCAAAGTCACCTTTTGGCCCATTTTTGGGCATGACTATAACGGCACGGGTTGCCGATAAGACGGTCACCGATTCCAAAAGGGAATGCGTCTATGCGACCGGCAGCATGTGAGCTTCGATAGGAGACCATCAAAAGTTGTCTAGGCCAAAGTGACTTTTGGCCCAAAATTGGGCCTACAGGAATGACTATAACGGCATGGTTGCCGATAAGACGGTCACCGATTCCAAAAGTGAATGCGTCTATGCGACCGGCAGCATGTGAGCTTCCATAGGAGACCATCAAAAGTTGTCTAGGCCAAAGTGACTTTTGGCCCAAAATTGGGCCTACAGGAATGACTATAACGGCACGGTTTGCCGATAAGACGCTCACCGATTCCAAAAGTGAATGCGTCTATTCGACCGGCAGCATGTGAGCTTCCATAGGAGACCATCAAAAGTTGTCTAGGCCAAAGTCACCTTTTGGCCCATTTTTGGGCATGACTATAACGGCACGGGTTGCCGATAAGACGGTCACCGATTCCAAAAGGGAATGCGTCTATGCGACCGGCAGCATGTGAGCTTCCATAGGAGACCATCAAAAGTTGTCTAGGCCAAAGTCACCTTTTGGCCCATTTTTGGGCATGACTATAACGGCACGGGTTGCCGATAAGACGGTCACCGATTCCAAAAGGGAATGCGTCTATGCGACCGGCAGCATGTGAGCTTCCATAGGAGACCATCAAAAGTTGTCTAGGCCAAAGTGACTTTTGGCCCAAAATTGGGCCTACAGGAATGACTATAACGGCATGGTTGCCGATAAGACGGTCACCGATTCCAAAAGTGAATGCGTCTATGCGACCGGCAGCATGTGAGCTTCCATAGGAGACCATCAAAAGTTGTCTAGGCCAAAGTGACTTTTGGCCCAAAATTGGGCCTACAGGAATGACTATAACGGCACGGTTTGCCGATAAGACGCTCACCGATTCCAAAAGTGAATGCGTCTATTCGACCGGCAGCATGTGAGCTTCCATAGGAGACCATCAAAAGTTGTCTAGGCCAAAGTCACCTTTTGGCCCATTTTTGGGCATGACTATAACGGCACGGGTTGCCGATAAGACGGTCACCGATTCCAAAAGGGAATGCGTCTATGCGACCGGCAGCATGTGAGCTTCCATAGGAGACCATCAAAAGTTGTCTAGGCCAAAGTGACTTTTGGCCCAAAATTGGGCCTACAGGAATGACTATAACGGCATGGTTGCCGATAAGACGGTCACCGATTCCAAAAGTGAATGCGTCTATGCGACCGGCAGCATGTGAGCTTCCATAGGAGACCATCAAAAGTTGTCTAGGCCAAAGTGACTTTTGGCCCAAAATTGGGCCTACAGGAATGACTATAACGGCACGGTTTGCCGATAAGACGCTCACCGATTCCAAAAGTGAATGCGTCTATTCGACCGGCAGCATGTGAGCTTCCATAGGAGACCATCAAAAGTTGTCTAGGCCAAAGTCACCTTTTGGCCCATTTTTGGGCATGACTATAACGGCACGGGTTGCCGATAAGACGGTCACCGATTCCAAAAGGGAATGCGTCTATGCGACCGGCAGCATGTGAGCTTCCATAGGAGACCATCAAAAGTTGTCTAGGTCAAAGTCACCTTTTGGCCCATTTTTGGGCATGACTATAACGGCACGGGTTGCCGATAAGACGGTCACCGATTCCAAAAGGGAATGCGTCTATGCGACCGGCAGCATGTGAGCTTCCATAGGAGACCATCAAAAGTTGTCTAGGCCAAAGTGACTTTTGGCCCAAAATTGGGCCTACAGGAATGACTATAACGGCATGGTTGCCGATAAGACGGTCACCGATTCCAAAAGTGAATGCGTCTTTGCGACCGGCAGCATGTGAGCTTCCATAGGAGACCATCAAAAGTTGTCTAGGCCAAAGTGACTTTTGGCCCAAAATTGGGCCTACAGGAATGACTATAACGGCACGGTTTGCCGATAAGACGCTCACCGATTCCAAAAGTGAATGCGTCTATTCGACCGGCAGCATGTGAGCTTCCATAGGAGACCATCAAAAGTTGTCTAGGCCAAAGTCACCTTTTGGCCCATTTTTGGGCATGACTATAACGGCACGGGTTGCCGATAAGACGGTCACCGATTCCAAAAGGGAATGCGTCTATGCGACCGGCAGCATGTGAGCTTCCATAGGAGACCATCAAAAGTTGTCTAGGCCAAAGTGACTTTTGGCCCAAAATTGGGCCTACAGGAATGACTATAACGGCATGGTTGCCGATAAGACGGTCACCGATTCCTTAAGTGAATGCGTCTATGCGACCGGCAGCATGTGAGCTTCCATAGGAGACCATCAAAAGTTGTCTAGGCCAAAGTGACTTTTGGCCCAAAATTGGGCCTACAGGAATGACTATAACGGCACGGTTTGCCGATAAGACGCTCACCGATTCCAAAAGTGAATGCGTCTATTCGACCGGCAGCATGTGAGCTTCCATAGGAGACCATCAAAAGTTGTCTAGGCCAAAGTCACCTTTTGGCCCATTTTTGGGCATGACTATAACGGCACGGGTTGCCGATAAGACGGTCACCGATTCCAAAAGGGAATGCGTCTATGCGACCGGCAGCATGTGAGCTTCCATAGGAGACCATCAAAAGTTGTCTAGGCCAAAGTGACTTTTGGCCCAAAATTGGGCCTACAGGAATGACTATAACGGCATGGTTGCCGATAAGACGGTCACCGATTCCAAAAGTGAATGCGTCTATGCGACCGGCAGCATGTGAGCTTCCATAGGAGACCATCAAAAGTTGTCTAGGCCAAAGTGACTTTTGGCCCAAAATTGGGCCTACAGGAATGACTATAACGGCACGGTTTGCCGATAAGACGCTCACCGATTCCAAAAGTGAATGCGTCTATTCGACCGGCAGCATGTGAGCTTCCATAGGAGACCATCAAAAGTTGTCTAGGCCAAAGTCACCTTTTGGCCCATTTTTGGGCATGACTATAACGGCACGGGTTGCCGATAAGACGGTCACCGATTCCAAAAGGGAATGCGTCTATTCGACCGGCAGCATGTGAGCTTCCATAGGAGACCATCAAAAGTTGTCTAGGCCAAAGTGACTTTTGGCCCAAAATTGGGCCTACAGGAATGACTATAACGGCATGGTTGCCGATAAGACGGTCACCGATTCCAAAAGTGAATGCGTCTATGCGACCGGCAGCATGTGAGCTTCCATAGGAGACCATCAAAAGTTGTCTAGGCCAAAGTGACTTTTGGCCCAAAATTGGGCCTACAGGAATGACTATAACGGCACGGTTTGCCGATAAGACGCTCACCGATTCCAAAAGTGAATGGGTCTATTCGACCGGCAGCATGTGAGCTTCCATAGGAGACCATCAAAAGTTGTCTAGGCCAAAGTCACCTTTTGGCCCATTTTTGGGCATGACTATAACGGCACGGGTTGCCGATAAGACGGTCACCGATTCCAAAAGGGAATGCGTCTATGCGACCGGCAGCATGTGAGCTTCCATAGGAGACCATCAAAAGTTGTCTAGGCCAAAGTGACTTTTGGCCCAAAATTGGGCCTACAGGAATGACTATAACGGCATGGTTGCCGATAAGACGGTCACCGATTCCAAAAGTGAATGCGTCTATGCGACCGGCAGCATGTGAGCTTCCATAGGAGACCATCAAAAGTTGTCTAGGCCAAAGTGACTTTTGGCCAAAAATTGGGCCTACAGGAATGACTATAACGGCACGGTTTGCCGATAAGACGCTCACCTATTCCAAAAGTGAATGCGTCTATTCGACCGGCAGCATGTGAGCTTCCATAGGAGACCATCAAAAGTTGTCTAGGCCAAAGTCACCTTTTGGCCCATTTTTGGGCATGACTATAACGGCACGGGTTGCCGATAAGACGGTCACCGATTCCAAAAGGGAATGCGTCTATGCGACCGGCAGCATGTGAGCTTCCATAGGAGACCATCAAAAGTTGTCTAGGCCAAAGTGACTTTTGGCCCAAAATTGGGCCTACAGGAATGACTATAACGGCATGGTTGCCGATAAGACGGTCACCGATTCCAAAAGTGAATGCGTCTATGCGACCGGCAGCATGTGAGCTTCCATAGGAGACCATCAAAAGTTGTCTAGGCCAAAGTCACCTTTTGGCCCATTTTTGGGCATGACTATAACGGCACGGGTTGCCGATAAGACGGTCACCGATTCCAAAAGGGAATGCGTCTATGCGACCGGCAGCATGTGAGCTTCCATAGGAGACCATCAAAAGTTGTCTAGGCCAAAGTGACTTTTGGCCCAAAATTGGGCCTACAGGAATGACTATAACGGCACGGTTTGCCGATAAGACGCTCACTGATTCCAAAAGTGAATGCGTCTATGCGACCGGCAGCATGTGAGCTTCCATAGGAGACCATCAAAAGTTGTCTAGGCCAAAGTGACTTTTGGCCCAAAATTGGGCCTACAGGAATGACTATATCGGCACGGTTTGCTGATAAGACGCTCACCGATTCCAAAAGTGAATGCGTCTATTCGACCGGCAGCATGTGAGCTTCCATAGGAGACCATCAAAAGTTGTCTAGGCCAAAGTCACCTTTTGGCCCATTTTTGGGCATGACTATAACGGCACGGGTTGCCGATAAGACGGTCACCGATTCCAAAAGGGAATGCGTCTATGCGACCGGCAGCATGTGAGCTTCCATAGGAGACCATCAAAAGTTGTCTAGGCCAAAGTGACTTTTGGCCCAAAATTGGGCCTACAGGAATGACTATAACGGCATGGTTGCCGATAAGACGCTCACCGATTCCAAAAGTGAATGCGTCTATGCGACCGGCAGCATGTGAGCTTCCATAGGAGACCATCAAAAGTTGTCTAGGCCAAAGTGACTTTTGGCCCAAAATTGGGCCTACAGGAATGACTATAACGGCACGGTTTGCCGATAAGACACTCACCGATTCCAAAAGTGAATGCGTCTATTCGACCGGCAGCATGTGAGCTTCCATAGGAGACCATCAAAAGTTGTCTAGGCCAAAGTGACTTTTGGCCCAAAATTGGGCCTACAGGAATGACTATAACGGCATGGTTGCCGATAAGACGGTCACCGATTCCAAAAGTGAATGCGTCTATGCGACCGGCAGCATGTGAGCTTCCATAGGAGACCATCAACAGTTGTCTAGGCCAAAGTGACTTTTGGCCCAAAATTGGGCCTACAGGAATGACTATAACGGCACGGTTTGCCGATAAGACGCTCACCGATTCCAAAAGTGAATGCGTCTATTCGACCGGCAGCATGTGAGCTTCCATAGGAGACCATCAAAAGTTGTCTAGGCCAAAGTCACCTTTTGGCCCAATTTTGGGCATGACTATAACGGCACGGGTTGCCGATAAGACGGTCACCGATTCCAAAAGGGAATGCGTCTATGCGACCGGCAGCATGTGAGCTTCCATAGGAGACGATCAAAAGTTGTCTAGGCCAAAGTGACTTTTGGCCCAAAATTGGGCCTACAGGAATGACTATAACGGCACGGTTTGCCGATAAGACGCTCACCGATTCCAAAAGTGAATGCGTCTATTCGACCGGCAGCATGTGAGCTTCCATAGGAGACCATCAAAAGTTGTCTAGGCCAAAGTCACCTTTTGGCCCATTTTTGGGCATGACTATAACGGCACGGGTTGCCGATAAGACGGTCACCGATTCCAAAAGGGAATGCGTCTATGCGACCGGCAGCATGTGAGCTTCCATAGGAGACCATCAAAAGTTGTCTAGGCCAAAGTGACTTTTGGCCCAAAATTGGGCCTACAGGAATGACTATAACGGCACGGTTTGCCGATAAGACGCTCACCGATTCCAAAAGTGAATGCGTCTATGCGACCGGCAGCATGTGAGCTTCCATAGGAGACCATCAAAAGTTGTCTAGGCCAAAGTGACTTTTGGCCCAAAATTGGGCCTACAGGAATGACTATATCGGCACGGTTTGCTGATAAGACGCTCACCGATTCCAAAAGTGAATGCGTCTATTCGACCGGCAGCATGTGAGCTTCCATAGGAGACCATCAAAAGTTGTCTAGGCCAAAGTCACCTTTTGGCCCATTTTTGGGCATGACTATAACGGCACGGGTTGCCGATAAGACGGTCACCGATTCCAAAAGGGAATGCGTCTATGCGACCGGCAGCATGTGAGCTTCCATAGGAGACCATCAAAAGTTGTCTAGGCCAAAGTGACTTTTGGCCCAAAATTGGGCCTACAGGAATGACTATAACGGCATGGTTGCCGATAAGACGGTCACCGATTCCAAAAGTGAATGCGTCTATGCGACCGGCAGCATGTGAGCTTCCATAGGAGACCATCAAAAGTTGTCTAGGCCAAAGTGACTTTTGGCCCAAAATTGGACCTACAGGAATGACTATAACGGCATGGTTCCCGATAAGACGGTCACCGATTCCAAAAGTGAATGCGTCTATGCGACCGGCAGCATGTGAGCTTCCATAGGAGACCATCAACAGTTGTCTAGGCCAAAGTGACTTTTGGCCCAAAATTGGGCCTACAGGAATGACTATAACGGCACGGTTTGCCGATAAGACGCTCACCGATTCCAAAAGTGAATGCGTCTATTCGACCGGCAGCATGTGAGCTTCCATAGGAGACCATCAAAAGTTGTCTAGGCCAAAGTCACCTTTTGGCCCATTTTTGGGCATGACTATAACGGCACGGGTTGCCGATAAGACGGTCACCGATTCCAAAAGGGAATGCGTCTATGCGACCGGCAGCATGTGAGCTTCCATAGGAGACGATCAAAAGTTGTCTAGGCCAAAGTGACTTTTGGCCCAAAATTGGGCCTACAGGAATGACTATAACGGCATGGTTGCCGATAAGACGGTCACCGATTCCAAAAGTGAATGCGTCTATGCGACCGGCAGCATGTGAGCTTCCATAGGAGACCATCAAAAGTTGTCTAGGCCAAAGTGACTTTTGGCCCAAAATTGGGCCTACAGGAATGACTATAACGGCATGGTTGCCGATAAGACGGTCACCGATTCCAAAAGTGAATGCGTCTATGCGACCGGCAGCATGTGAGCTTCCATAGGAGACCATCAAAAGTTGTCTAGGCCAAAGTGACTTTTGGCCCAAAATTGGGCCTACAGGAATGACTATAACGGCACGGTTTGCCGATAAGACGCTCACCGATTCCAAAAGTGAATGCGTCTATTCGACCGGCAGCATGTGAGCTTCCATAGGAGACCATCAAAAGTTGTCTAGGCCAAAGTGACTTTTGGCCCAAAATTGGGCCTACAGGAATGACTATAACGGCATGGTTGCCGATAAGACGGTCACCGATTCCAAAAGTGAATGCGTCTATGCGACCGGCAGCATGTGAGCTTCCATAGGAGACCATCAACAGTTGTCTAGGCCAAAGTGACTTTTGGCCCAAAATTGGGCCTACAGGAATGACTATAACGGCACGGTTTGCCGATAAGACGCTCACCGATTCCAAAAGTGAATGCGTCTATTCGACAGGCAGCATGTGAGCTTCCATAGGAGACCATCAAAAGTTGTCTAGGCCAAAGTCACCTTTTGGCCCATTTTTGGGCATGACTATAACGGCACGGGTTGCCGATAAGACGGTCACCGATTCCAAAAGGGAATGCGTCTATGCGACCGGCAGCATGTGAGCTTCCATAGGAGACGATCAAAAGTTGTCTAGGCCAAAGTGACTTTTGGCCCAAAATTGGGCCTACAGGAATGACTATAACGGCATGGTTGCCGATAAGACGGTCACCGATTCCAAAAGTGAATGCGTCTATGCGACCGGCAGCATGTGAGCTTCCATAGGAGACCATCAAAAGTTGTCTAGGCCAAAGTGACTTTTGGCCCAAAATTGGGCCTACAGGAATGACTATAACGGAACGGTTTGCCGATAAGACGCTCACCGATTCCAAAAGTGAATGCGTCTATTCGACCGGCAGCATGTGAGCTTCCATAGGAGACCATCAAAAGTTATCTAGGCCAAAGTCACCTTTTGGCCCATTTTTGGGCATGACTATAACGGCACGGGTTGCCGATAAGACGGTCACCGATTCCAAAAGGAAATGCGTCTATGCGACCGGCAGCATGTGAGCTTCCATAGGAGACCATCAAAAGTTGTCTAGGCCAAAGTGACTTTTGGCCCAAAATTGGGCCTACAGGAATGACTATAACGGCATGGTTGCCGATAAGACGGTCACCGATTCCAAAAGTGAATGCGTCTATGCGACCGGCAGCATGTGAGCTTCCATAGGAGACCATCAAAAGTTGTCTAGGCCAAAGTGACTTTTGGCCCAAAATTGGGCCTACAGGAATGAATATAACGGCACGGTTTGCCGATAAGACGCTCACCGATTCCAAAAGTGAATGCGTCTATTCGACCGGCAGCATGTGAGCTTCCATAGGAGACCATCAAAAGTTGTCTAGGCCAAAGTCACCTTTTGGCCCATTTTTGGGCATGACTATAACGGCACGGGTTGCCGATAAGACGGTCACCGATTCCAAAAGGGAATGCGTCTATGCGACCGGCAGCATGTGAGCTTCCATAGGAGACCATCAAAAGTTGTCTAGGCCAAAGTGACTTTTGGCCCAAAATTGGGCCTACAGGAATGACTATAACGGCATGGTTGCCGATAAGACGGTCACCGATTCCAAAAGTGAATGCGTCTATGCGACCGGCAGCATGTGAGCTTCCATAGGAGACCATCAAAAGTTGTCTAGGCCAAAGTGACTTTTGGCCCAAAATTGGGCCTACAGGAATGACTATAACGGCACGGTTTGCCGATAAGACGCTCACCGATTCCAAAAGTGAATGCGTCTATTCGACCGGCAGCATGTGAGCTTCCATAGGAGACCATCAAAAGTTGTCTAGGCCAAAGTGACTTTTGGCCCAAAATTGGGCCTACAGGAATGACTATAACGGCATGGTTGCCGATAAGACGGTCACCGATTCCAAAAGTGAATGCGTCTATGCGACCGGCAGCATGTGAGCTTCCATAGGAGACCATCAAAAGTTGTCTAGGCCAAAGTGACTTTTGGCCCAAAATTGGGCCTACAGGAATGACTATAACGGCACGGTTTGCCGATAAGACGCTCACCGATTCCAAAAGTGAATGCGTCTATTCGACCGGCAGCATGTGAGCTTCCATAGGAGACCATCAAAAGTTGTCTAGGCCAAAGTCACCTTTTGGCCCATTTTTGGGCATGACTATAACGGCACGGGTTGCCGATAAGACGGTCACCGATTCCAAAAGGGAATGCGTCTATGCGACCGGCAGCATGTGAGCTTCCATAGGAGACCATCAAAAGTTGTCTAGGCCAAAGTGACTTTTGGCCCAAAATTGGGCCTACAGGAATGACTATAACGGCATGGTTGCCGATAAGACGGTCACCGATTCCAAAAGTGAATGCGTCTATGCGACCGGCAGCATGTGAGCTTCCATAGGAGACCATCAAAAGTTGTCTAGGCCAAAGTGACTTTTGGCCCAAAATTGGGCCTACAGGAATGACTATAACGGCACGGTTTGCCGATAAGACGCTCACCAATTCCAAAAGTGAATGCGTCTATTCGACCGGCAGCATGTGAGTTTCCATAGGAGACCATCAAAAGTTGTCTAGGCCAAAGTCACCTTTTGGCCCATTTTTGGGCATGACTATAACGGCACGGGTTGCCGATAAGACGGTCACCGATTCCAAAAGGGAATGCGTCTATGCGACCGGCAGCATGTGAGCTTCCATAGGAGACCAGCAAAAGTTGTCTAGGCCAAAGTGACTTTTGGCCCAAAATTGGGCCTACAGGAATGACTATAACGGCATGGTTGCCGATAAGACGGTCACCGATTCCAAAAGTGAATGCGTCTATGCGACCGGCAGCATGTGAGCTTCCATAGGAGACCATCAAAAGTTGTCTAGGCCAAAGTGACTTTTGGCCCAAAATTGGGCCTACAGGAATGACTATAACGGCACGGTTTGCCGATAAGACGGTCACCGATTCCAAAAGTGAATGCGTCTATTCGACCGGCAGCATGTGAGCTTCCATAGGAGACCATCAAAAGTTGTCTAGGCCAAAGTCACCTTTTGGCCCATTTTTGGGCATGACTATAACGGCACGGGTTGCCGATAAGACGGTCACCGATTCCAAAAGGGAATGCGTCTATGCGACCGGCAGCATGTGAGCTTCCATAGGAGACCATCAAAAGTTGTCTAGGCCAAAGTGACTTTTGGCCCAAAATTGGGCCTACAGGAATGACTATAACGGCATGGTTGCCGATAAGACGGTCACCGATTCCAAAAGTGAATGCGTCTATGCGACCGGCAGCATGTGAGCTTCCATAGGAGACCATCAAAAGTTGTCTAGGCCAAAGTGACTTTTGGCTCAAAATTGGGCCTACAGGAATGACTATAACGGCACGGTTTGCCGATAAGACGCTCACCGATTCCAAAAGTGAATGCGTCTATTCGACCGGCAGCATGTGAGCTTCCATAGGAGACCATCAAAAGTTGTCTAGGCCAAAGTCACCTTTTGGCCCATTTTTGGGCATGACTATAACGGCACGGGTTGCCGATAAGACGGTCACCGATTCCAAAAGGGAATGCGTCTATGCGACCGGCAGCATGTGAGCTTCCATAGGAGACCATCAAAAGTTGTCTAGGCCAAAGTGACTTTTGGCCCAAAATTGGGCCTACAGGAATGACTATAACGGCATGGTTGCCGATAAGACGGTCACCGATTCCAAAAGTGAATGCGTCTATGCGACCGGCAGCATGTGAGCTTCCATAGGAGACCATCAAAAGTTGTCTAGGCTAAAGTGACTTTTGGCCCAAAATTGGGCCTACAGGAATGACTATAACGGCACGGTTTGCCGATAAGACGCTCACCGATTCCAAAAGTGAATGCGTCTATTCGACCGGCAGCATGTGAGCTTCCATAGGAGACCATCAAAAGTTGTCTAGGCCAAAGTCACCTTTTGGCCCATTTTTGGGCATGACTATAACGGCACGGGTTGCCGATAAGACGGTCACCGATTCCAAAAGGGAATGCGTCTATGCGACCGGCAGCATGTGAGCTTCCATAGGAGACCATCAAAAGTTGTCTAGGCCAAAGTGACTTTTGGCCCAAAATTGGGCCTACAGGAATGACTATAACGGCACGGTTTGCCGATAAGACGCTCACCGATTCCAAAAGTGAATGCGTCTATTCGACCGGCAGCATGTGAGCTTCCATAGGAGACCATCAAAAGTTGTCTAGGCCAAAGTCACCTTTTGGCCCATTTTTGGGCATGACTATAACGGCACGGGTTGCCGATAAGACGGTCACCGATTCCAAAAGGGAATGCGTCTATGCGACCGGCAGCATATGAGCTTCCATAGGAGACCATCAAAAGTTGTCTAGGCCAAAGTGTCTTTTGGCCCAAAATTGGGCCTACAGGAATGACTATAACGGCATGGTTGCCGATAAGACGGTCACCGATGCCAAAAGTGAATGCGTCTATGCGACCGGCAGCATGTGAGCTTCCATAGGAGACCATCAAAAGTTGTCTAGGCCAAAGTGACTTTTGGCCCAAAATTGGGCCTACAGGAATGACTATAACGGCACGGTTTGCCGATAAGACGCTCACCGATTCCAAAAGTGAATGCGTCTATTCGACCGGCAGCATGTGAGCTTCCATAGGAGACCATCAAAAGTTGTCTAGGCCAAAGTCACCTTTTGGCCCATTTTTGGGCATGACTATAACGGCACGGGTTGCCGATAAGACGGTCACCGATTCCAAAAGGGAATGCGTCTATGCGACCGGCAGCATGTGAGCTTCCATAGGAGACCATCAAAAGTTGTCTAGGCCAAAGTGACTTTTGGCCCAAAATTGGGCCTACAGGAATGACTATAACGGCATGGTTGCCGATAAGACGGTCACCGATTCCAAAAGTGAATGCGTCTATGCGACCGGCAGCATGTGAGCTTCCATAGGAGACCATCAAAAGTTGTCTAGGCCAAAGTGACTTTTGGCCCAAAATTGGGCCTACAGGAATGACTATAACGGCACGGTTTGCCGATAAGACGCTCACCGATTCCAAAAGTGAATGCGTCTATTCGACCGGCAGCATGTGAGCTTCCATAGGAGACCATCAAAAGTTGTCTAGGCCAAAGTCACCTTTTGGCCCATTTTTGGGCATGACTATAACGGCACGGGTTGCCGATAAGACGGTCACCGATTCCAAAAGGGAATGCGTCTATGCGACCGGCAGCATGTGAGCTTCCATAGGAGACCATCAAAAGTTGTCTAGGCCAAAGTGACTTTTGGCCCAAAATTGGGCCTACAGAAATGACTATAACGGCATGGTTGCCGATAAGACGGTCACCGATTCCAAAAGTGAATGCGTCTATGCGACCGGCAGCATGTGAGCTTCCATAGGAGACCATCAAAAGATGTCTAGGCCAAAGTGACTTTTGGCCCAAAATTGGGCCTACAGGAATGACTATAACGGCACGGTTTGCCGATAAGACGCTCACCGATTCCAAAAATGAATGCGTCTATTCGACCGGCAGCATGTGAGCTTCCATAGGAGACCATCAAAAGTTGTCTAGGCCAAAGTCACCTTTTGGCCCATTTTTGGGCATGACTATAACGGCACGGGTTGCCGATAAGACGGTCACCGATTCCAAAAGGGAATGCGTCTATGCGACCGGCAGCATGTGAGCTTCCATAGGAGACCATCAAAAGTTGTCTAGGCCAAAGTGACTTTTGGCCCAAAATTGGGCCTACAGGAATGACTATAACGGCATGGTTGCCGATAAGACGGTCACCGATTCCAAAAGTGAATGCGTCTATGCGACCGGCAGCATGTGAGCTTCCATAGGAGACCATCAAAAGTTGTCTAGGCCAAAGTGACTTTTGGCCCAAAATTGGGCCTACAGGAATGACTATAACGGCACGGTTTGCCGATAAGACGCTCACCGATTCCAAAAGTGAATGCGTCTATTCGACCGGCAGCATGTGAGCTTCCGTAGGAGACCATCAAAAGTTGTCTAGGCCAAAGTCACCTTTTGGCCCATTTTTGGGCATGACTATAACGGCACGGGTTGCCGATAAGACGGTCACCGATTCCAAAAGGGAATGCGTCTATGCGACCGGCAGCATGTGAGCTTCCATAGGAGACCATCAAAAGTTGTCTAGGCCAAAGTGACTTTTGGCCCAAAATTGGGCCTACAGGAATGACTATAACGGCATGGTTGCCGATAAGACGGTCACCGATTCCAAAAGTGAATGCGTCTATGCGACCGGCAGCATGTGAGCTTCCATAGGAGACCATCAAAAGTTGTCTAGGCCAAAGTGACTTTTGGCCCAAAATTGGGCCTACAGGAATGACTATAACGGCACGGTTTGCCGATAAGACGCTCACCGATTCCAAAAGTGAATGCGTCTATTCGACCGGCAGCATGTGAGCTTCCATAGGAGACCATCAAAAGTTGTCTAGGCCAAAGTCACCTTTTGGCCCATTTTTGGGCATGACTATAACGGCACGGGTTGCCGATAAGACGGTCACCGATTCCAAAAGCGAATGCGTCTATGCGACCGGCAGCATGTGAGCTTCCATAGGAGACCATCAAAAGTTGTCTAGGCCAAAGTGACTTTTGGCCCAAAATTGGGCCTACAGGAATGACTATAACGGCATGGTTGCCGATAAGACGGTCACCGATTCCAAAAGTGAATGCGTCTATGCGACCGGCAGCATGTGAGCTTCCATAGGAGACCATCAAAAGTTGTCTAGGCCAAAGTGACTTTTGGCCCAAAATTGGGCCTACAGGAATGACTATAACGGCACGGTTTGCCGATAAGACGCTCACCGATTCCAAAAGTGAATGCGTCTATTCGACCGGCAGCATGTGAGCTTCCATAGGAGACCATCAAAAGTTGTCTAGGCCAAAGTCACCTTTTGGCCCATTTTTGGGCATGACTATAACGGCACGGGTTGCCGATAAGACGGTCACCGATTCCAAAAGGGAATGCGTCTATGCGACCGGCAGCATGTGAGCTTCCATAGGAGACCATCAAAAGTTGTCTAGGCCAAAGTGACTTTTGGCCCAAAATTGGGCCTACAGGAATGACTATAACGGCATGGTTGCCGATAAGACGGTCACCGATTCCAAAAGTGAATGCGTCTATGCGACCGGCAGCATGTGAGCTTCCACAGGAGACCATCAAAAGTTGTCTAGGCCAAAGTGACTTTTGGCCCAAAATTGGGCCTACAGGAATGACTATAACGGCACGGTTTGCCGATAAGACGCTCACCGATTCCAAAAGTGAATGCTTCTATTCGACCGGCAGCATGTGAGCTTCCATAGGAGACCATCAAAAGTTGTCTAGGCCAAAGTCACCTTTTGGCCCATTTTTGGGCATGACTATAACGGCACGGGTTGCCGATAAGACGGTCACCGATTCCAAAAGGGAATGCGTCTATGCGACCGGCAGCATGTGAGCTTCCATAGGAGACCATCAAAAGTTGTCTAGGCCAAAGTGACTTTTGGCCCAAAATTGGGCCTACAGGAATGACTATAACGGCATGGTTGCCGATAAGACGGTCACCGATTCCAAAAGTGAATGCGTCTATGCGACCGGCAGCATGTGAGCTTCCATAGGAGACCATCAAAAGTTGTCTAGGCCAAAGTGACTTTTGGCCCAAAATTGGGCCTACAGGAATGACTATAATGGCACGGTTTGCCGATAAGACGCTCACCGATTCCAAAAGTGAATGCGTCTATTCGACCGGCAGCATGTGAGCTTCCATAGGAGACCATCAAAAGTTGTCTAGGCCAAAGTCACCTTTTGGCCCATTTTTGGGCATGACTATAACGGCACGGGTTGCCGATAAGACGGTCACCGATTCCAAAAGGGAATGCGTCTATGTGACCGGCAGCATGTGAGCTTCCATAGGAGACCATCAAAAGTTGTCTAGGCCAAAGTGACTTTTGGCCCAAAATTGGGCCTACAGGAATGACTATAACGGCATGGTTGCCGATAAGACGGTCACCGATTCCAAAAGTGAATGCGTCTATGCGACCGGCAGCATGTGAGCTTCCATAGGAGACCATCAAAAGTTGTCTAGGCCAAAGTGACTTTTGGCCCAAAATTGGGCCTACAGGAATGACTATAACGGCACGGTTTGCCGATAAGACGCTCACCGATTCCAAAAGTGAATGCGTCTATTCGACCGGCAGCATGTGAGCTTCCATAGGAGACCATCAAAAGTTGTCTAGGCCAAAGTCACCTTTTGGCCCATTTTTGGGCATGACTATAACGGCACGGGTTGCCGATAAGACGGTCACCGATTCCAAAAGGGAATGCGTCTATGCGACCGGCAGCATGTGAGCTTCCATAGGAGACCAGCAAAAGTTGTCTAGGCCAAAGTGACTTTTGGCCCAAAATTGGGCCTACAGGAATGACTATAACGGCATGGTTGCCGATAAGACGGTCACCGATTCCAAAAGTGAATGCGTCTATGCGACCGGCAGCATGTGAGCTTCCATAGGAGACCATCAAAAGTTGTCTAGGCCAAAGTCACCTTTTGGCCCAAAATTGGGCCTACAGGAATGACTATAACGGCATGGTTGCCGATAAGACGGTCACCGATTCCAAAAGTGAATGCGTCTATGCGACCGGCAGCATGTGAGCTTCCATAGGAGACCATCAAAAGTTGTCTAGGCCAAAGTGACTTTTGGCCCAAAATTGGGCCTACAGGAATGACTATAACGGCACGGTTTGCCGATAAGACGCTCACCGATTCCAAAAGTGAATGCGTCTATTCGACCGGCAGCATGTGAGCTTCCATAGGAGACCATCAAAAGTTGTCTAGGCCAAAGTCACCTTTTGGCCCATTTTTGGGCATGACTATAACGGCACGGGTTGCCGATAAGACGGTCACCGATTCCAAAAGGGAATGCGTCTATGCGACCGGCAGCATGTGAGCTTCCATAGGAGACCATCAAAAGTTGTCTAGGCCAAAGTGACTTTTGGCCCAAAATTGGGCCTACAGGAATGACTATAACGGCATGGTTGCCGATAAGACGGTCACCGATTCCAAAAGTGAATGCGTCTATGCGACCGGCAGCATGTGAGCTTCCATAGGAGACCATCAAAAGTTGTCTAGGCCAAAGTGACTTTTGGCCCAAAATTGGGCCTACAGGAATGACTATAACGGCACGGTTTGCCGATAAGACGCTCACCGATTCCAAAAGTGAATGCGTCTATTCGACCGGCAGCATGTGAGCTTCCATAGGAGACCATCAAAAGTTGTCTAGGCCAAAGTCACCTTTTGGCCCATTTTTGGGCATGACTATAACGGCACGGGTTGCCGATAAGACGGTCACCGATTCCAAAAGGGAATGCGTCTATGCGACCGGCAGCATGTGAGCTTCCATAGGAGACCAGCAAAAGTTGTCTAGGCCAAAGTGACTTTTGGCCCAAAATTGGGCCTACAGGAATGACTATAACGGCATGGTTGCCGATAAGACGGTCACCGATTCCAAAAGTGAATGCGTCTATGCGACCGGCAGCATGTGAGCTTCCATAGGAGACCATCAAAAGTTGTCTAGGCCAAAGTCACCTTTTGGCCCAAAATTGGGCCTACAGGAATGACTATAACGGCATGGTTGCCGATAAGACGGTCACCGATTCCAAAAGTGAATGCGTCTATGCGACCGGCAGCATGTGAGCTTCCATAGGAGACCATCAAAAGTTGTCTAGGCCAAAGTGACTTTTGGCCCAAAATTGGGCCTACAGGAATGACTATAACGGCACGGTTTGCCGATAAGACGCTCACCGATTCCAAAAGTGAATGCGTCTATTCGACCGGCAGCATGTGAGCTTCCATAGGAGACCATCAAAAGTTGTCTAGGCCAAAGTCACCTTTTGGCCCATTTTTGGGCATGACTATAACGGCACGGGTTGCCGATAAGACGGTCACCGATTCCAAAAGGGAATGCGTCTATGCGACCGGCAGCATGTGAGCTTCCATAGGAGACCATCAAAAGTTGTCTAGGCCAAAGTGACTTTTGGCCCAAAATTGGGCCTACAGGAATGACTATAACGGCATGGTTGCCGATAAGACGGTCACCGATTCCAAAAGTGAATGCGTCTATGCGACCGGCAGCATGTGAGCTTCCATAGGAGACCATCAAAAGTTGTCTAGGCCAAAGTGACTTTTGGCCCAAAATTGGGCCTACAGGAATGACTATAACGGCACGGTTTGCCGATAAGACGCTCACCGATTCCAAAAGTGAATGCGTCTATTCGACCGGCAGCATGTGAGCTTCCATAGGAGACCATCAAAAGTTGTCTAGGCCAAAGTCACCTTTTGGCCCATTTTTGGGCATGACTATAACGGCACGGGTTGCCGATAAGACGGTCACCGATTCCAAAAGGGAATGCGTCTATGCGACCGGCAGCATGTGAGCTTCCATAGGAGACCATCAAAAGTTGTCTAGGCCAAAGTGACTTTTGGCCCAAAATTGGGCCTACAGGAATGACTATAACGGCATGGTTGCCGATAAGACGGTCACCGATTCCAAAAGTGAATGCTTCTATGCGACCGGCAGCATGTGAGCTTCCATAGGAGACCATCAAAAGTTGTCTAGGCCAAAGTGACTTTTGGCCCAAAATTGGGCCTACAGGAATGACTATAACGGCACGGTTTGCCGATAAGACGCTCACCGATTCCAAAAGTGAATGCGTCTATTCGACCGGCAGCATGTGAGCTTCCATAGGAGACCATCAAAAGTTGTCTAGGCCAAAGTCACCTTTTGGCCCATTTTTGGGCATGACTATAACGGCACGGGTTGCCGATAAGACGGTCACCGATTCCAAAAGGGAATGTGTCTATGCGACCGGCAGCATGTGAGCTTCCATAGGAGACCAGCAAAAGTTGTCTAGGCCAAAGTGACTTTTGGCCCAAAATTGGGCCTACAGGAATGACTATAACGGCATGGTTGCCGATAAGACGGTCACCGATTCCAAAAGTGAATGCGTCTATGCGACCGGCAGCATGTGAGCTTCCATAGGAGACCATCAAAAGTTGTCTAGGCCAAAGTGACTTTTGGCCCAAAATTGGGCCTACATGAATGACTATAACGGCACGGTTTGCCGATAAGATGCTCACCGATTCCAAAAGTGAATGCGTCTATTCGACCGGCAGCATGTGAGCTTCCATAGGAGACCATCAAAAGTTGTCTAGGCCAAAGTCACCTTTTGGCCCATTTTTGGGCATGACTATAACGGCACGGGTTGCCGATAAGACGGTCACCGATTCAAAAAGGGAATGCGTCTATGCGACCGGCAGCATGTGAGCTTCCATAGGAGACCATCAAAAGTTGTCTAGGCCAAAGTGACTTTTGGCCCAAAATTGGGCCTACAGGAATGACTATAACGGCATGGTTGCCGATAAGATGGTCACCGATTCCAAAAGTGAATGCGTCTATGCGACCGGCAGCATGTGAGCTTCCATAGGAGACCATCAAAAGTTGTCTAGGCCAAAGTGACTTTTGGCCCAAAATTGGGCCTACAGGAATGACTATAACGGCACGGTTTGCCGATAAGACGCTCACCGATTCCAAAAGTGAATGCGTCTATTCGACCGGCAGCATGTGAGCTTCCATAGGAGACCATCAAAAGTTGTCTAGGCCAAAGTCACCTTTTGGCCCATTTTTGGGCATGACTATAACGGCACGGGTTGCCGATAAGACGGTCACCGATTCCAAAAGGGAATGCGTCTATGCGACCGGCAGCATGTGAGCTTCCATAGGAGACCATCAAAAGTTGTCTAGGCCAAAGTGACTTTTGGCCCAAAATTGGGCCTACAGGAATGACTATAACGGCACGGTTTGCCGATAAGACGCTCACCGATTCCATAAGTGAATGCGTCTATTCGACCGGCAGCATGTGAGCATCCATAGGAGACCATCAAAAGTTGTCGATAAGACGGTCACCGATTCCAAAAGGGAATGCGTCTATGCGACCGGCAGCATGTGAGCTTCCATAGGAGACCATCAAAAGTTGTCTAGGCCAAAGTGACTTTTGGCCCAAAATTGGGCCTACAGGAATGACTATAACGGCATGGTTGCCGATAAGACGGTCACCGATTCCAAAAGTGAATGCGTCTATGCGACCGGCAGCATGTGAGCTTCCATAGGAGACCATCAAAAGTTGTCTAGGCCAAAGTGACTTTTGGCCCAAAATTGGGCCTACAGGAATGACTATAACGGCACGGTTTGCCGATAAGACGCTCACCGATTCCAAAAGTGAATGCGTCTATTCGACCGGCAGCATGTGAGCTTCCATAGGAGACCATCAAAAGTTGTCTAGGCCAAAGTCACCTTTTGGCCCATTTTTGGGCATGACTATAACGGCACGGGTTGCCGATAAGACGGTCACCGATTCCAAAAGGGAATGCGTCTATGCGACCGGCAGCATGTGAGCTTCCATAGGAGACCATCAAAAGTTGTCTAGGCCAAAGTGACTTTTGGCCCAAAATTGGGCCTACAGGAATGACTATAACGGCATGGTTGCCGATAAGACGGTCACCGATTCCAAAAGTGAATGCGTCTATGCGACCGGCAGCATGTGAGCTTCCATAGGAGACCATCAAAAGTTGTCTAGGCCAAAGTGACTTTTGGCCCAAAATTGGGCCTACAGGAATGACTATAACGGCACGGTTTGCCGATAAGACGCTCACCGATTCCAAAAGTGAATGCGTCTATTCGACCGGCAGCATGTGAGCTTCCATAGGAGACCATCAAAAGTTGTCTAGGCCAAAGTCACCTTTTGGCCCATTTTTGGGCATGACTATAACGGCACGGGTTGCCGATAAGACGGTCACCGATTCCAAAAGGGAATGCGTCTATGCGACCGGCAGCATGTGAGCTTCCATAGGAGACCATCAAAAGTTGTCTAGGCCAAAGTGACTTTTGGCCCAAAATTGGGCCTACAGGAATGACTATAACGGCATGGTTGCCGATAAGACGGTCACCGATTCCAAAAGTGAATGCGTCTATGCGACCGGCAGCATGTGAGCTTCCATAGGAGACCATCAAAAGTTGTCTAGGCCAAAGTGACTTTTGGCCCAAAATTGGGCCTACAGGAATGACTATAACGGCACGGTTTGCCGATAAGACGCTCACCGATTCCAAAAGTGAATGCGTCTATTCGACCGGCAGCATGTGAGCTTCCATAGGAGACCATCAAAAGTTGTCTAGGCCAAAGTCACCTTTTGGCCCATTTTTGGGCATGACTATAACGGCACGGGTTGCCGATAAGACGGTCACCGATTCCAAAAGTGAATGCGTCTATACAACCGGCAGCATGTGAGCTTCCATAGGAGACCATCAAAAGTTGTCTAGGCCAAAGTCACCTTTTGGCCCATTTTTGGGCATGACTATAACGGCACGGGTTGCCGATAAGACGGTCACCGATTCCAAAAGGGAATGCGTCTATGCGACCGGCAGCATGTGAGCTTCCATAGGAGACCATCAAAAGTTGTCTAGGCCAAAGTGACTTTTGGCCCAAAATTGGGCCTACAGGAATGACTATAACGGCATGGTTGCCGATAAGACGGTCACCGATTCCAAAAGTGAATGCGTCTATGCGACCGGCAGCATATGAGCTTCCATAGGAGACCATCAAAAGTTGTCTAGGCCAAAGTGACTTTTGGCCCAAAATTGGGCCTACAGGAATGACTATAACGGCACGGTTTGCCGATAAGACGCTCAAAGATTCCAAAAGTGAATGCGTCTATTCGACCGGCAGCATGTGAGCTTCCATAGGAGACCATCAAAAGGTGTCTAGGCCAAAGTCACCTTTTGGCCCATTTTTGGGCATGACTATAACGGCACGGGTTGCCGATAAGACGGTCACCGATTCCAAAAGGGAATGCGTCTATGCGACCGGCAGCATGTGAGCTTCCATAGGAGACCATCAAAAGTTGTCTAGGCCAAAGTGACTTTTGGCCCAAAATTGGGCCTACAGGAATGACTATAACGGCATGGTTGCCGATAAGACGGTCACCGATTCCAAAAGTGAATGCGTCTATGCGACCGGCAGCATGTGAGCTTCCATAGGAGACCATCAAAAGTTGTCTAGGCCAAAGTGACTTTTGGCCCAAAATTGGGCCTACAGGAATGACTATAACGGCACGGTTTGCCGATAAGACGCTCACCGATTCCAAAAGTGAATGCGTCTATTCGACCGGCAGCATGTGAGCTTCCATAGGAGACCATCAAAAGTTGTCTAGGCCAAAGTCACCTTTTGGCCCATTTTTGGGCATGACTATAACGGCACGGGTTGCCGATAAGACGGTCACCGATTCCAAAAGGGAATGCGTCTATGCGACCGGCAGCATGTGAGCTTCCATAGGAGACCATCAAAAGTTGTCTAGGCCAAAGTGACTTTTGGCCCAAAATTGGGCCTACAGGAATGACTATAACGGCATGGTTGCCGATAAGACGGTCACCGATTCCAAAAGTGAATGCGTCTATGCGACCGGCAGCATGTGAGCTTCCATAGGAGACCATCAAAAGTTGTCTAGGCCAAAGTGACTTTTGGCCCAAAATTGGGCCTACAGGAATGACTATAACGGCACGGTTTGCCGATAAGACGCTCACCGATTCCAAAAGTGAATGCGTCTATTCGACCGGCAGCATGTGAGCTTCCATAGGAGACCATCAAAAGTTGTCTAGGCCAAAGTCACCTTTTGGCCCATTTTTGGGCATGACTATAACGGCACGGGTTGCCGATAAGACGGTCACCGATTCCAAAAGGGAATGCGTCTATGCGACCGGCAGCATGTGAGCTTCCATAGGAGACCATCAAAAGTTGTCTAGGCCAAAGTGACTTTTGGCCCAAAATTGGGCCTACAGGAATGACTATAACGGCATGGTTGCCGATAAGACGGTCACCGATTCCAAAAGTGAATGCGTCTATGCGACCGGCAGCATGTGAGCTTCCATAGGAGACCATCAAAAGTTGTCTAGGCCAAAGTGACTTTTGGCCCAAAATTGGGCCTACAGGAATGACTATAACGGCACGGTTTGCCGATAAGACGCTCACCGATTCCAAAAGTGAATGCGTCTATTCGACCGGCAGCATGTGAGCTTCCATAGGAGACCATCAAAAGTTGTCTAGGCCAAAGTCACCTTTTGGCCCATTTTTGGGCATGACTATAACGGCACGGGTTGCCGATAAGACGGTCACCGATTCCAAAAGGGAATGCGTCTATGCGACCGGCAGCATGTGAGCTTCCATAGGAGACCATCAAAAGTTGTCTAGGCCAAAGTGACTTTTGGCCCAAAATTGGGCCTACAGGAATGACTATAACGGCATGGTTGCCGATAAGACGGTCACCGATTCCAAAAGTGAATGCGTCTATGCGACCGGCAGCATGTGAGCTTCCATAGGAGACCATCAAAAGTTGTCTAGGCCAAAGTGACTTTTGGCCCAAAATTGGGCCTACAGGAATGACTATAACGGCACGGTTTGCCGATAAGACGCTCACCGATTCCAAAAGTGAATGCGTCTATTCGACCGGCAGCATGTGAGCTTCCATAGGAGACCATCAAAAGTTGTCTAGGCCAAAGTCACCTTTTGGCCCATTTTTGGGCATGACTATAACGGCACGGGTTGCCGATAAGACGGTCACCGATTCCAAAAGTGAATGCGTCTATACAACCGGCAGCATGTGAGCTTCCATAGGAGACCATCAAAAGTTGTCTAGGCCAAAGTCACATTTTGGCCCATTTTTGGGCATGACTATAACGGCACGGGTTGCCGATAAGACGGTCACCGATTCCAAAAGGGAATGCGTCTATGCGACCGGCAGCATGTGAGCTTCCATAGGAGACCATCAAAAGTTGTCTAGGCCAAAGTGACTTTTGGCCCAAAATTGGGCCTACAGGAATGACTATAACGGCATGGTTGCCGATAAGACGGTCACCGATTCCAAAAGTGAATGCGTCTATGCGACCGGCAGCATATGAGCTTCCATAGGAGACCATCAAAAGTTGTCTAGGCCAAAGTGACTTTTGGCCCAAAATTGGGCCTACAGGAATGACTATAACGGCACGGTTTGCCGATAAGACGCTCAAAGATTCCAAAAGTGAATGCGTCTATTCGACCGGCAGCATGTGAGCTTCCATAGGAGACCATCAAAAGTTGTCTAGGCCAAAGTCACCTTTTGGCCCATTTTTGGGCATGACTATAACGGCACGGGTTGCCGATAAGACGGTCACCGATTCCAAAAGGGAATGCGTCTATGCGACCGGCAGCATGTGAGCTTCCATAGGAGACCATCAAAAGTTGTCTAGGCCAAAGTGACTTTTGGCCCAAAATTGGGCCTACAGGAATGACTATAACGGCATGGTTGCCGATAAGACGGTCACCGATTCCAAAAGTGAATGCGTCTATGCGACCGGCAGCATGTGAGCTTCCATAGGAGACCATCAAAAGTTGTCTAGGCCAAAGTCACCTTTTGGCCCATTTTTGGGCATGACTATAACGGCACGGGTTGCCGATAAGACGGTCACCGATTCCAAAAGGGAATGCGTCTATGCGACCGGCAGCATGTGAGCTTCCATAGGAGACCATCAAAAGTTGTCTAGGCCAAAGTGACTTTTGGCCCAAAATTGGGCCTACAGGAATGACTATAACGGCATGGTTGCCGATAAGACGGTCACCGATTCCAAAAGTGAATGCGTCTATGCGACCGGCAGCATGTGAGCTTCCATAGGAGACCATCAAAAGTTGTCTAGGCCAAAGTGACTTTTGGCCCAAAATTGGGCCTACAGGAATGACTATAACGGCACGGTTTGCCGATAAGACGCTCACCGATTCCAAAAGTGAATGCGTCTATTCGACCGGCAGCATGTGAGCTTCCATAGGAGACCATCAAAAGTTGTCTAGGCCAAAGTCACCTTTTGGCCCATTTTTGGGCATGACTATAACGGCACGGGTTGCCGATAAGACGGTCACCGATTCCAAAAGGGAATGCGTCTATGCGACCGGCAGCATGTGAGCTTCCATAGGAGACCATCAAAAGTTGTCTAGGCCAAAGTGACTTTTGGCCCAAAATTGGGCCTACAGGAATGACTATAACGGCATGGTTGCCGATAAGACGGTCACCGATTCCAAAAGTGAATGCGTCTATGCGACCGGCAGCATGTGAGCTTCCATAGGAGACCATCAAAAGTTGTCTAGGCCAAAGTGACTTTTGGCCCAAAATTGGGCCTACAGGAATGACTATAACGGCACGGTTTGCCGATAAGACGCTCACCGATTCCAAAAGTGAATGCGTCTATTCGACCGGCAGCATGTGAGCTTCCATAGGAGACCATCAAAAGTTGTCTAGGCCAAAGTCACCTTTTGGCCCATTTTTGGGCATGAATATAACGGCACGGGTTGCCGATAAGACGGTCACCGATTCCAAAAGTGAATGCGTCTATGCGACCGGCAGCATGTGCGCTTCCATAGGAGACCATCAAAAGTTGTCTAGGCCAAAGTGACTTTTGGCCCAAAATTGGGCCTACAGGAATGACTATAACGGCACGGTTTGCCGATAAGACGCTCACCGATTCCAAAAGTGAATGCGTCTTTACGACCGGCAGCATGTGAGCTTCCATAGTAGACCATCAAAAGTTGTCTAGGCCAAAGTCACCTTTTGGCCCATTTTTGGGCATGACTATAACGGCACGGGTTGCCGATAAGACGGTCACCGATTCCAAAAGGGAATGCGTCTATGCGACCGGCAGCATGTGAGCTTCCATAGGAGACCATCAAAAGTTGTCTAGGCCAAAGTGACTTTTGGCCCAAAATTAGGCCTACAGGAATGACTATAACGGCATGGTTGCCAATAAGACGGTCACCGATTCCAAAAGTGAATGCGTCTATGCGACCGGCAGCATGTGAGCTTCCATAGGAGACCATCAAAAGTTGTCTAGGCCAAAGTGACTTTTGGCCCAAAATTGGGCCTAGAGGAATGACTATAACGGCACGGTTTGCCGATAAGACGCTCAAAGATTCCAAAAGTGAATGCGTCTATTCGACCGGCAGCATGTGAGCTTCCATAGGAGACCATCAAAAGTTGTCTAGGCCAAAGTCACCTTTTGGCCCATTTTTGGGCATGACTATAACGGCACGGGTTGCCGATAAGACGGTCACCGATTCCAAAAGGGAATGCGTCTATGCGACCGGCAGCATGTGAGCTTCCATAGGAGACCATCAAAAGTTGTCTAGGCCAAAGTGACTTTTGGCCCAAAATTGGGCCTACAGGAATGACTATAACGGCATGGTTGCCGATAAGACGGTCACCGATTCCAAAAGTGAATGCGTCTATGCGACCGGCAGCATGTGAGCTTCCATAGGAGACCATCAAAAGTTGTCTAGGCCAAAGTGACTTTTGGCCCAAAATTGGGCCTACAGGAATGACTATAACGGCACGGTTTGCCGATAAGACGCTCACCGATGCCAAAAGTGAATGCGTCTATTCGACCGGCAGCATGTGAGCTTCCATAGGAGACCATCAAAAGTTGTCTAGGCCAAAGTCACCTTTTGGCCCATTTTTGGGCATGACTATAACGGCACGGGTTGCCGATAAGACGGTCACCGATTCCAAAAGGGAATGCGTCTATGCGACCGGCAGCATGTGAGCTTCCATAGGAGACCATCAAAAGTTGTCTAGGCCAAAGTGACTTTTGGCCCAAAATTGGGCCTACAGGAATGACTATAACGGCATGGTTGCCGATAAGACGGTCACCGATTCCAAAAGTGAATGCGTCTATGCGACCGGCAGCATGTGAGCTTCCATAGGAGACCATCAAAAGTTGTCTAGGCCAAAGTGACTTTTGGCCCAAAATTGGGCCTACAGGAATGACTATAACGGCACGGTTTGCCGATAAGACGCTCACCGATTCCAAAAGTGAATGCGTCTATTCGACCGGCAGCATGTGAGCTTCCATAGGAGACCATCAAAAGTTGTCTAGGCCAAAGTCACCTTTTGGCCCATTTTTGGGCATGACTATAACGGCACGGGTTGCCGATAAGACGGTCACCGATTCCAAAAGGGAATGCGTCTATGCGACCGGCAGCATGTGAGCTTCCATAGGAGACCATCAAAAGTTGTCTAGGCCAAAGTGACTTTTGGCCCAAAATTGGGCCTACAGGAATGACTATAACGGCATGGTTGCCGATAAGACGGTCACCGATTCCAAAAGTGAATGCGTCTATGCGACCGGCAGCATGTGAGCTTCCATAGGAGACCATCAAAAGTTGTCTAGGCCAAAGTGACTTTTGGCCCAAAATTGGGCCTACAGGAATGACTATAACGGCACGGTTTGCCGATAAGACGCTCACCGATTCCAAAAGTGAATGCGTCTATTCGACCGGCAGCATGTGAGCTTCCATAGGAGACCATCAAAAGTTGTCTAGGCCAAAGTCACCTTTTGGCCCATTTTTGGGCATGACTATAACGGCACGGGTTGCCGATAAGACGGTCACCGATTCCAAAAGGGAATGCGTCTATGCGACCGGCAGCATGTGAGCTTCCATAGGAGACCATCAAAAGTTGTCTAGGCCAAAGTGACTTTTGGCCCAAAATTGGGCCTACAGGAATGACTATAACGGCATGGTTGCCGATAAGACGGTCACCGATTCCAAAAGTGAATGCGTCTATGCGACCGGCAGCATGTGAGCTTCCATAGGAGACCATCAAAAGTTGTCTAGGCCAATGTGACTTTTGGCCCAAAATTGGGCCTACAGGAATGTCTATAACGGCACGGTTTGCCGATAAGACGCTCACCGATTCCAAAAGTGAATGCGTCTATTCGACCGGCAGCATGTGAGCTTCCATAGGAGACCATCAAAAGTTGTCTAGGCCAAAGTCACCTTTTGGCCCATTTTTGGGCATGACTATAACGGCACGGGTTGCCGATAAGACGGTCACCGATTCCAAAAGGGAATGCGTCTATGCGACCGGCAGCATGTGAGCTTCCATAGGAGACCATCAAAAGTTGTCTAGGCCAAAGTGACTTTTGGCCCAAAATTGGGCCTACAGGAATGACTATAACGGCATGGTTGCCGATAAGACGGTCACCGATTCCAAAAGTGAATGCGTCTATGCGACCGGCAGCATGTGAGCTTCCATAGGAGACCATCAAAAGTTGTCTAGGCCAAAGTGACTTTTGGCCCAAAATTGGGCCTACAGGAATGACTATAACGGCACGGTTTGCCGATAAGACGCTCACCGATTCCAAAAGTGAATGCGTCTATTCGACCGGCAGCATGTGAGCTTCCATAGGAGACCATCAAAAGTTGTCTAGGCCAAAGTCACCTTTTGGCCCATTTTTGGGCATGACTATAACGGCACGGGTTGCCGATAAGACGGTCACCGATTCCAAAAGGGAATGCGTCTATGCGACCGGCAGCATGTGAGCTTCCATAGGAGACCATCAAAAGTTGTCTAGGCCAAAGTGACTTTTGGCCCAAAATTGGGCCTACAGGAATGACTATAACGGCATGGTTGCCGATAAGACGGTCACCGATTCCAAAAGTGAATGCGTCTATGCGACCGGCAGCATGTGAGCTTCCATAGGAGACCATCAAAAGTTGTCTAGGCCAAAGTGACTTTTGGCCCAAAATTGGGCCTACAGGAATGACTATAACGGCACGGTTTGCCGATAAGACGCTCACCGATTCCAAAAGTGAATGCGTCTATTCGACCGGCAGCATGTGAGCTTCCATAGGAGACCATCAAAAGTTGTCTAGGCCAAAGTCACCTTTTGGCCCATTTTTGGGCATGACTATAACGGCACGGGTTGCCGATAAGACGGTCACCGATTCCAAAAGGGAATGCGTCTATGCGACCGGCAGCATGTGAGCTTCCATAGGAGACCATCACTTTGGCCTAGACAACTTTTGATGGTCTCCTATGGAAGCTCACATGCTGCCGGTCGCATAGACGCATTCCCTTTTGGAATCGGTGACCGTCTTATCGGCAACCCGTGCCGTTATAGTCATGCCCAAAAATGGGCCAAAAGGTGACTTTGGCCTAGACAACTTTTGATGGTCTCCTATGGAAGCTCACATGCTGCCGGTCGAATAGACGCATTCACTTTTGGAATCGGTGAGCGTCTTATCGGCAAACCGTGCCGTAATAGTCATTCCTGTAGGCCCAATTTTGGGCCAAAAGTCACTTTGGCCTAGACAACTTTTGATGGTCTCCTATGGAAGCTCACATGCTGCCGGTCGCATAGACGCATTCACTTTTGGAATCGGTGACCGTCTTATCGGCAACCATGCCGTTATAGTCATTCCTGTAGGCCCAATTTTGGGCCAAAAGTCACTTTGGCCTAGACAACTTTTGATGGTCTCCTATGGAAGCTCACATGCTGCCGGTCGCATAGACGCATTCCCTTTTGGAATCGGTGACCGTCTTATCGGCAACCCGTGCCGTTATAGTCATGCCCAAAAATGGGCCAAAAGGTGACTTTGGCCTAGACAACTTTTGATGGTCTCCTATGGAAGCTCACATGCTGCCGGTCGAATAGACGCATTCACTTTTGGCATCGGTGAGCGTCTTATCGGCAAACCGTGCCGTTATAGTCATTCCTGTAGGCCCAATTTTGGGCCAAAAGTCACTTTGGCCTAGACAACTTTTGATGGTCTCCTATGGAAGCTCACATGCTGCCGGTCGCATAGACGCATTCACTTTTGGAATCGGTGACCGTCTTATCGGCAACCATGCCGTTATAGTCATTCCTGTAGGCCCAATTTTGGGCCAAAAGTCACTTTGGCCTAGACAACTTTTGATGGTCTCCTATGGAAGCTCACATGCTGCCGGTCGCATAGACGCATTCCCTTTTGGAATCGGTGACCGTCTTATCGGCAACCCGTGCCGTTATAGTCATGCCCAAAAATGGGCCAAAAGGTGACTTTGGCCTAGACAACTTTTGATGGTCTCCTATGGAAGCTCACATGCTGCCGGTCGAATAGACGCATTCACTTTTGGAATCTTTGAGCGTCTTATCGGCAAACCGTGCCGTTATAGTCATTCCTCTAGGCCCAATTTTGGGCCAAAAGTCACTTTGGCCTAGACAACTTTTGATGGTCTCCTATGGAAGCTCACATGCTGCCGGTCGCATAGACGCATTCACTTTTGGAATCGGTGACCGTCTTATTGGCAACCATGCCGTTATAGTCATTCCTGTAGGCCTAATTTTGGGCCAAAAGTCACTTTGGCCTAGACAACTTTTGATGGTCTCCTATGGAAGCTCACATGCTGCCGGTCGCATAGACGCATTCCCTTTTGGAATCGGTGACCGTCTTATCGGCAACCCGTGCCGTTATAGTCATGCCCAAAAATGGGCCAAAAGGTGACTTTGGCCTAGACAACTTTTGATGGTCTACTATGGAAGCTCACATGCTGCCGGTCGTATAGACGCATTCACTTTTGGAATCGGTGAGCGTCTTATCGGCAAACCGTGCCGTTATAGTCATTCCTGTAGGCCCAATTTTGGGCCAAAAGTCACTTTGGCCTAGACAACTTTTGATGGTCTCCTATGGAAGCTCACATGCTGCCGGTCGCATAGACGCATTCACTTTTGGAATCGGTGACCGTCTTATCGGCAACCCGTGCCGTTATATTCATGCCCAAAAATGGGCCAAAAGGTGACTTTGGCCTAGACAACTTTTGATGGTCTCCTATGGAAGCTCACATGCTGCCGGTCGAATAGACGCATTCACTTTTGGAATCGGTGAGCGTCTTATCGGCAAACCGTGCCGTTATAGTCATTCCTGTAGGCCCAATTTTGGGCCAAAAGTCACTTTGGCCTAGACAACTTTTGATGGTCTCCTATGGAAGCTCACATGCTGCCGGTCGCATAGACGCATTCACTTTTGGAATCGGTGACCGTCTTATCGGCAACCATGCCGTTATAGTCATTCCTGTAGGCCCAATTTTGGGCCAAAAGTCACTTTGGCCTAGACAACTTTTGATGGTCTCCTATGGAAGCTCACATGCTGCCGGTCGCATAGACGCATTCCCTTTTGGAATCGGTGACCGTCTTATCGGCAACCCGTGCCGTTATAGTCATGCCCAAAAATGGGCCAAAAGGTGACTTTGGCCTAGACAACTTTTGATGGTCTCCTATGGAAGCTCACATGCTGCCGGTCGAATAGACGCATTCACTTTTGGAATCGGTGAGCGTCTTATCGGCAAACCGTGCCGTTATAGTCATTCCTGTAGGCCCAATTTTGGGCCAAAAGTCACTTTGGCCTAGACAACTTTTGATGGTCTCCTATGGAAGCTCACATGCTGCCGGTCGCATAGACGCATTCACTTTTGGAATCGGTGACCGTCTTATCGGCAACCATGCCGTTATAGTCATTCCTGTAGGCCCAATTTTGGGCCAAAAGTCACTTTGGCCTAGACAACTTTTGATGGTCTCCTATGGAAGCTCACATGCTGCCGGTCGCATAGACGCATTCCCTTTTGGAATCGGTGACCGTCTTATCGGCAACCCGTGCCGTTATAGTCATGCCCAAAAATGGGCCAAAAGGTGACTTTGGCCTAGACAACTTTTGATGGTCTCCTATGGAAGCTCACATGCTGCCGGTCGAATAGACGCATTCACTTTTGGAATCGGTGAGCGTCTTATCGGCAAACCGTGCCGTTATAGTCATTCCTGTAGGCCCAATTTTGGGCCAAAAGTCACTTTGGCCTAGACAACTTTTGATGGTCTCCTATGGAAGCTCACATGCTGCCGGTCGCATAGACGCATTCACTTTTGGAATCGGTGACCGTCTTATCGGCAACCATGCCGTTATAGTCATTCCTGTAGGCCCAATTTTGGGCCAAAAGTCACTTTGGCCTAGACAACTTTTGATGGTCTCCTATGGAAGCTCACATGCTGCCGGTCGCATAGACGCATTCCCTTTTGGAATCGGTGACCGTCTTATCGGCAACCCGTGCCGTTATAGTCATGCCCAAAAATGGGCCAAAAGGTGACTTTGGCCTAGACAACTTTTGATGGTCTCCTATGGAAGCTCACATGCTGCCGGTCGAATAGACGCATTCACTTTTGGAATCTTTGAGCGTCTTATCGGCAAACCGTGCCGTTATAGTCATTCCTGTAGGCCCAATTTTGGGCCAAAAGTCACTTTGGCCTAGACAACTTTTGATGGTCTCCTATGGAAGCTCATATGCTGCCGGTCGCATAGACGCATTCACTTTTGGAATCGGTGACCGTCTTATCGGCAACCATGCCGTTATAGTCATTCCTGTAGGCCCAATTTTGGGCCAAAAGTCACTTTGGCCTAGACAACTTTTGATGGTCTCCTATGGAAGCTCACATGCTGCCGGTCGCATAGACGCATTCCCTTTTGGAATCGGTGACCGTCTTATCGGCAACCCGTGCCGTTATAGTCATGCCCAAAAATGGGCCAAAAGGTGACTTTGGCCTAGACAACTTTTGATGGTCTCCTATGGAAGCTCACATGCTGCCGGTTGTATAGACGCATTCACTTTTGGAATCGGTGACCGTCTTATCGGCAACCCGTGCCGTTATAGTCATGCCCAAAAATGGGCCAAAAGGTGACTTTGGCCTAGACAACTTTTGATGGTCTCCTATGGAAGCTCACATGCTGCCGGTCGAATAGACGCATTCACTTTTGGAATCGGTGAGCGTCTTATCGGCAAACCGTGCCGTTATAGTCATTCCTGTAGGCCCAATTTTGGGCCAAAAGTCACTTTGGCCTAGACAACTTTTGATGGTCTCCTATGGAAGCTCACATGCTGCCGGTCGCATAGACGCATTCACTTTTGGAATCGGTGACCGTCTTATCGGCAACCATGCCGTTATAGTCATTCCTGTAGGCCCAATTTTGGGCCAAAAGTCACTTTGGCCTAGACAACTTTTGATGGTCTCCTATGGAAGCTCACATGCTGCCGGTCGCATAGACGCATTCCCTTTTGGAATCGGTGACCGTCTTATCGGCAACCCGTGCCGTTATAGTCATGCCCAAAAATGGGCCAAAAGGTGACTTTGGCCTAGACAACTTTTGATGGTCTCCTATGGAAGCTCACATGCTGCCGGTCGAATAGACGCATTCACTTTTGGAATCGGTGAGCGTCTTATCGGCAAACCGTGCCGTTATAGTCATTCCTGTAGGCCCAATTTTGGGCCAAAAGTCACTTTGGCCTAGACATCTTTTGATGGTCTCCTATGGAAGCTCACATGCTGCCGGTCGCATAGACGCATTCACTTTTGGAATCGGTGACCGTCTTATCGGCAACCATGCCGTTATAGTCATTCCTGTAGGCCCAATTTTGGGCCAAAAGTCACTTTGGCCTAGACAACTTTTGATGGTCTCCTATGGAAGCTCACATGCTGCCGGTCGCATAGACGCATTCCCTTTTGGAATCGGTGACCGTCTTATCGGCAACCCGTGCCGTTATAGTCATGCCCAAAAATGGGCCAAAAGGTGACTTTGGCCTAGACAACTTTTGATGGTCTCCTATGGAAGCTCACATGCTGCCGGTCGAATAGACGCATTCACTTTTGGAATCGGTGAGCGTCTTATCGGCAAACCGTGCCGTTATAGTCATTCCTGTAGGCCCAATTTTGGGCCAAAAGTCACTTTGGCCTAGACAACTTTTGATGGTCTCCTATGGAAGCTCACATGCTGCCGGTCGCATAGACGCATTCACTTTTGGAATCGGTGACCGTCTTATCGGCAACCATGCCGTTATAGTCATTCCTGTAGGCCCAATTTTGGGCCAAAAGTCACTTTGGCCTAGACAACTTTTGATGGTCTCCTATGGAAGCTCACATGCTGCCGGTCGCATAGACGCATTCCCTTTTGGAATCGGTGACCGTCTTATCGACAACTTTTGATGGTCTCCTATGGATGCTCACATGCTGCCGGTCGAATAGACGCATTCACTTTTGGAATCGGTGAGCGTCTTATCGGCAAACCGTGCCGTTATAGTCATTCCTGTAGGCCCAATTTTGGGCCAAAAGTCACTTTGGCCTAGACAACTTTTGATGGTCTCCTATGGAAGCTCACATGCTGCCGGTCGCATAGACGCATTCACTTTTGGAATCGGTGACCGTCTTATCGGCAACCATGCCGTTATAGTCATTCCTGTAGGCCCAATTTTGGGCCAAAAGTCACTTTGGCCTAGACAACTTTTGATGGTCTCCTATGGAAGCTCACATGCTGCCGGTCGCATAGACGCATTCCCTTTTGGAATCGGTGACCGTCTTATCGGCAACCCGTGCCGTTATAGTCATGCCCAAAAATGGGCCAAAAGGTGACTTTGGCCTAGACAACTTTTGATGGTCTCCTATGGAAGCTCACATGCTGCCGGTCGAATAGACGCATTCACTTTTGGAATCGGTGAGCGTCTTATCGGCAAACCGTGCCGTTATAGTCATTCCTGTAGGCCCAATTTTGGGCCAAAAGTCACTTTGGCCTAGACAACTTTTGATGGTCTCCTATGGAAGCTCACATGCTGCCGGTCGCATAGACGCATTCACTTTTGGAATCGGTGACCGTCTTATCGGCAACCATGCCGTTATAGTCATTCCTGTAGGCCCAATTTTGGGCCAAAAGTCACTTTGGCCTAGACAACTTTTGATGGTCTCCTATGGAAGCTCACATGCTGCCGGTCGCATAGACGCATTCCCTTTTGGAATCGGTGACCGTCTTATCGGCAACCCGTGCCGTTATAGTCATGCCCAAAAATGGGCCAAAAGGTGACTTTGGCCTAGACAACTTTTGATGGTCTCCTATGGAAGCTCACATGCTGCCGGTCGAATAGACGCATTCACTTTTGGAATCTTTGAGCGTCTTATCGGCAAACCGTGCCGTTATAGTCATTCCTGTAGGCCCAATTTTGGGCCAAAAGTCACTTTGGCCTAGACAACTTTTGATGGTCTCCTATGGAAGCTCATATGCTGCCGGTCGCATAGACGCATTCACTTTTGGAATCGGTGACCGTCTTATCGGCAACCATGCCGTTATAGTCATTCCTGTAGGCCCAATTTTGGGCCAAAAGTCACTTTGGCCTAGACAACTTTTGATGGTCTCCTATGGAAGCTCACATGCTGCCGGTCGCATAGACGCATTCCCTTTTGGAATCGGTGACCGTCTTATCGGCAACCCGTGCCGTTATAGTCATGCCCAAAAATGGGCCAAAAGGTGACTTTGGCCTAGACAACTTTTGATGGTCTCCTATGGAAGCTCACATGCTGCCGGTTGTATAGACGCATTCACTTTTGGAATCGGTGACCGTCTTATCGGCAACCCGTGCCGTTATAGTCATGCCCAAAAATGGGCCAAAAGGTGACTTTGGCCTAGACAACTTTTGATGGTCTCCTATGGAAGCTCACATGCTGCCGGTCGAATAGACGCATTCACTTTTGGAATCGGTGAGCGTCTTATCGGCAAACCGTGCCGTTATAGTCATTCCTGTAGGCCCAATTTTGGGCCAAAAGTCACTTTGGCCTAGACAACTTTTGATGGTCTCCTATGGAAGCTCACATGCTGCCGGTCGCATAGACGCATTCACTTTTGGAATCGGTGACCGTCTTATCGGCAACCATGCCGTTATAGTCATTCCTGTAGGCCCAATTTTGGGCCAAAAGTCACTTTGGCCTAGACAACTTTTGATGGTCTCCTATGGAAGCTCACATGCTGCCGGTCGCATAGACGCATTCCCTTTTGGAATCGGTGACGGTCTTATCGGCAACCCGTGCCGTTATAGTCATGCCCAAAAATGGGCCAAAAGGTGACTTTGGCCTAGACAACTTTTGATGGTCTCCTATGGAAGCTCACATGCTGCCGGTCGAATAGACGCATTCACTTTTGGAATCGGTGAGCGTCTTATCGGCAAACCGTGCCGTTATAGTCATTCCTGTAGGCCCAATTTTGGGCCAAAAGTCACTTTGGCCTAGACAACTTTTGATGGTCTCCTATGGAAGCTCACATGCTGCCGGTCGCATAGACGCATTCACTTTTGGAATCGGTGACCGTCTTATCGGCAACCATGCCGTTATAGTCATTCCTGTAGGCCCAATTTTGGGCCAAAAGTCACTTTGGCCTAGACAACTTTTGATGGTCTCCTATGGAAGCTCACATGCTGCCGGTCGCATAGACGCATTCCCTTTTGGAATCGGTGACCGTCTTATCGGCAACCCGTGCCGTTATAGTCATGCCCAAAAATGGGCCAAAAGGTGACTTTGGCCTAGACAACTTTTGATGGTCTCCTATGGAAGCTCACATGCTGCCGGTCGAATAGACGCATTCACTTTTGGAATCGGTGAGCGTCTTATCGGCAAACCGTGCCGTTATAGTCATTCCTGTAGGCCCAATTTTGGGCCAAAAGTCACTTTGGCCTAGACAACTTTTGATGGTCTCCTATGGAAGCTCACATGCTGCCGGTCGCATAGACGCATTCACTTTTGGAATCGGTGACCGTCTTATCGGCAACCATGCCGTTATAGTCATTCCTGTAGGCCCAATTTTGGGCCAAAAGTCACTTTGGCCTAGACAACTTTTGATGGTCTCCTATGGAAGCTCACATGCTGCCGGTCGCATAGACGCATTCCCTTTTGGAATCGGTGACCGTCTTATCGACAACTTTTGATGGTCTCCTATGGATGCTCACATGCTGCCGGTCGAATAGACGCATTCACTTTTGGAATCGGTGAGCGTCTTATCGGCAAACCGTGCCGTTATAGTCATTCCTGTAGGCCCAATTTTGGGCCAAAAGTCACTTTGGCCTAGACAACTTTTGATGGTCTCCTATGGAAGCTCACATGCTGCCGGTCGCATAGACGCATTCCCTTTTGGAATCGGTGACCGTCTTATCGGCAACCCGTGCCGTTATAGTCATGCCCAAAAATGGGCCAAAAGGTGACTTTGGCCTAGACAACTTTTGATGGTCTCCTATGGAAGCTCACATGCTGCCGGTCGAATAGACGCATTCACTTTTGGAATCGGTGAGCGTCTTATCGGCAAACCGTGCCGTTATAGTCATTCCTGTAGGCCCAATTTTGGGCCAAAAGTCACTTTGGCCTAGACAACTTTTGATGGTCTCCTATGGAAGCTCACATGCTGCCGGTCGCATAGACGCATTCACTTTTGGAATCGGTGACCATCTTATCGGCAACCATGCCGTTATAGTCATTCCTGTAGGCCCAATTTTGGGCCAAAAGTCACTTTGGCCTAGACAACTTTTGATGGTCTCCTATGGAAGCTCACATGCTGCCGGTCGCATAGACGCATTCCCTTTTTGAATCGGTGACCGTCTTATCGGCAACCCGTGCCGTTATAGTCATGCCCAAAAATGGGCCAAAAGGTGACTTTGGCCTAGACAACTTTTGATGGTCTCCTATGGAAGCTCACATGCTGCCGGTCGAATAGACGCATTCACTTTTGGAATCGGTGAGCGTCTTATCGGCAAACCGTGCCGTTATAGTCATTCATGTAGGCCCAATTTTGGGCCAAAAGTCACTTTGGCCTAGACAACTTTTGATGGTCTCCTATGGAAGCTCACATGCTGCCGGTCGCATAGACGCATTCACTTTTGGAATCGGTGACCGTCTTATCGGCAACCATGCCGTTATAGTCATTCCTGTAGGCCCAATTTTGGGCCAAAAGTCACTTTGGCCTAGACAACTTTTGCTGGTCTCCTATGGAAGCTCACATGCTGCCGGTCGCATAGACACATTCCCTTTTGGAATCGGTGACCGTCTTATCGGCAACCCGTGCCGTTATAGTCATGCCCAAAAATGGGCCAAAAGGTGACTTTGGCCTAGACAACTTTTGATGGTCTCCTATGGAAGCTCACATGCTGCCGGTCGAATAGACGCATTCACTTTTGGAATCGGTGAGCGTCTTATCGGCAAACCGTGCCGTTATAGTCATTCCTGTAGGCCCAATTTTGGGCCAAAAGTCACTTTGGCCTAGACAACTTTTGATGGTCTCCTATGGAAGCTCACATGCTGCCGGTCGCATAGAAGCATTCACTTTTGGAATCGGTGACCGTCTTATCGGCAACCATGCCGTTATAGTCATTCCTGTAGGCCCAATTTTGGGCCAAAAGTCACTTTGGCCTAGACAACTTTTGATGGTCTCCTATGGAAGCTCACATGCTGCCGGTCGCATAGACGCATTCCCTTTTGGAATCGGTGACCGTCTTATCGGCAACCCGTGCCGTTATAGTCATGCCCAAAAATGGGCCAAAAGGTGACTTTGGCCTAGACAACTTTTGATGGTCTCCTATGGAAGCTCACATGCTGCCGGTCGAATAGACGCATTCACTTTTGGAATCGGTGAGCGTCTTATCGGCAAACCGTGCCGTTATAGTCATTCCTGTAGGCCCAATTTTGGGCCAAAAGTCACTTTGGCCTAGACAACTTTTGATGGTCTCCTATGGAAGCTCACATGCTGCCGGTCGCATAGACGCATTCACTTTTGGAATCGGTGACCGTCTTATCGGCAACCATGCCGTTATAGTCATTCCTGTAGGCCCAATTTTGGGCCAAAAGTCACTTTGGCCTAGACAACTTTTGATGGTCTCCTATGGAAGCTCACATGCTGCCGGTCGCATAGACGCATTCCCTTTTGGAATCGGTGACCGTCTTATCGGCAACCCGTGCCGTTATAGTCATGCCCAAAAATGGGCCAAAAGGTGACTTTGGCCTAGACAACTTTTGATGGTCTCCTATGGAAGCTCACATGCTGCCGGTCGAATAGACGCATTCACTTTTGGAATCGGTGAGTGTCTTATCGGCAAACCGTGCCGTTATAGTCATTCCTGTAGGCCCAATTTTGGGCCAAAAGTCACTTTGGCCTAGACAACTTTTGATGGTCTCCTATGGAAGCTCACATGCTGCCGGTCGCATAGACGCATTCACTTTTGGAATCGGTGACCGTCTTATCGGCAACCATGCCGTTATAGTCATTCCTGTAGGCCCAATTTTGGGCCAAAAGGTGACTTTGGCCTAGACAACTTTTGATGGTCTCCTATGGAAGCTCACATGCTGCCGGTCGCATAGACGCATTCACTTTTGGAATCGGTGACCGTCTTATCGGCAACCATGCCGTTATAGTCATTCCTGTAGGCCCAATTTTGGGCCAAAAGTCACTTTGGCCTAGACAACTTTTGCTGGTCTCCTATGGAAGCTCACATGCTGCCGGTCGCATAGACGCATTCCCTTTTGGAATCGGTGACCGTCTTATCGGCAACCCGTGCCGTTATAGTCATGCCCAAAAATGGGCCAAAAGGTGACTTTGGCCTAGACAACTTTTGATGGTCTCCTATGGAAGCTCACATGCTGCCGGTCGAATAGACGCATTCACTTTTGGAATCGGTGAGCGTCTTATCGGCAAACCGTGCCGTTATAGTCATTCCTGTAGGCCCAATTTTGGGCCAAAAGTCACTTTGGCCTAGACAACTTTTGATGGTCTCCTATGGAAGCTCACATGCTGCCGGTCGCATAGACGCATTCACTTTTGGAATCGGTGACCGTCTTATCGGCAACCATGCCGTTATAGTCATTCCTGTAGGCCCAATTTTGGGCCAAAAGTCACTTTGGCCTAGACAACTTTTGATGGTCTCCTATGGAAGCTCACATGCTGCCGGTCGCATAGACGCATTCCCTTTTGGAATCGGTGACCGTCTTATCGGCAACCCGTGCCGTTATAGTCATGCCCAAAAATGGGCCAAAAGGTGACTTTGGCCTAGACAACTTTTGATGGTCTCCTATGGAAGCTCACATGCTGCCGGTCGAATAGACGCATTCACTTTTGGAATCGGTGAGCGTCTTATCGGCAAACCGTGCCGTTATAGTCATTCCTGTAGGCCCAATTTTGGGCCAAAAGTCACTTTGGCCTAGACAACTTTTGATGGTCTCCTATGGAAGCTCACATGCTGCCGGTCGCATAGACGCATTCACTTTTGGAATCGGTGACCGTCTTATCGGCAACCATGCCGTTATAGTCATTCCTGTAGGCCCAATTTTGGGCCAAAAGGTGACTTTGGCCTAGACAACTTTTGATGGTCTCCTATGGAAGCTCACATGCTGCCGGTCGCATAGACGCATTCACTTTTGGAATCAGTGACCGTCTTATCGGCAACCATGCCGTTATAGTCATTCCTGTAGGCCCAATTTTGGGCCAAAAGTCACTTTGGCCTAGACAACTTTTGCTGGTCTCCTATGGAAGCTCACATGCTGCCGGTCGCATAGACGCATTCCCTTTTGGAATCGGTGACCGTCTTATCGGCAACCCGTGCCGTTATAGTCATGCCCAAAAATGGGCCAAAAGGTGACTTTGGCCTAGACAACTTTTGATGGTCTCCTATGGAAGCTCACATGCTGCCGGTCGAATAGACGCATTCACTTTTGGAATCGGTGAGCGTCTTATCGGCAAACCGTGCCGTTATAGTCATTCCTGTAGGCCCAATTTTGGGCCAAAAGTCACTTTGGCCTAGACAACTTTTGATGGTCTCCTATGGAAGCTCACATGCTGCCGGTCGCATAGACGCATTCACTTTTGGAATCGGTGACCGTCTTATCGGCAACCATGCCGTTATAGTCATTCCTGTAGGCCCAATTTTGGGCCAAAAGTCACTTTGGCCTAGACAACTTTTGATGGTCTCCTATGGAAGCTCACATGCTGCCGGTCACATAGACGCATTCCCTTTTGGAATCGGTGACCGTCTTATCGGCAACCCGTGCCGTTATAGTCATGCCCAAAAATGGGCCAAAAGGTGACTTTGGCCTAGACAACTTTTGATGGTCTCCTATGGAAGCTCACATGCTGCCGGTCGAATAGACGCATTCACTTTTGGAATCGGTGAGCGTCTTATCGGCAAACCGTGCCATTATAGTCATTCCTGTAGGCCCAATTTTGGGCCAAAAGTCACTTTGGCCTAGACAACTTTTGATGGTCTCCTATGGAAGCTCACATGCTGCCGGTCGCATAGACGCATTCACTTTTGGAATCGGTGACCGTCTTATCGGCAACCATGCCGTTATAGTCATTCCTGTAGGCCCAATTTTGGGCCAAAAGTCACTTTGGCCTAGACAACTTTTGATGGTCTCCTATGGAAGCTCACATGCTGCCGGTCGCATAGACGCATTCCCTTTTGGAATCGGTGACCGTCTTATCGGCAACCCGTGCCGTTATAGTCATGCCCAAAAATGGGCCAAAAGGTGACTTTGGCCTAGACAACTTTTGATGGTCTCCTATGGAAGCTCACATGCTGCCGGTCGAATAGAAGCATTCACTTTTGGAATCGGTGAGCGTCTTATCGGCAAACCGTGCCGTTATAGTCATTCCTGTAGGCCCAATTTTGGGCCAAAAGTCACTTTGGCCTAGACAACTTTTGATGGTCTCCTGTGGAAGCTCACATGCTGCCGGTCGCATAGACGCATTCACTTTTGGAATCGGTGACCGTCTTATCGGCAACCATGCCGTTATAGTCATTCCTGTAGGCCCAATTTTGGGCCAAAAGTCACTTTGGCCTAGACAACTTTTGATGGTCTCCTATGGAAGCTCACATGCTGCCGGTCGCATAGACGCATTCCCTTTTGGAATCGGTGACCGTCTTATCGGCAACCCGTGCCGTTATAGTCATGCCCAAAAATGGGCCAAAAGGTGACTTTGGCCTAGACAACTTTTGATGGTCTCCTATGGAAGCTCACATGCTGCCGGTCGAATAGACGCATTCACTTTTGGAATCGGTGAGCGTCTTATCGGCAAACCGTGCCGTTATAGTCATTCCTGTAGGCCCAATTTTGGGCCAAAAGTCACTTTGGCCTAGACAACTTTTGATGGTCTCCTATGGAAGCTCACATGCTGCCGGTCGCATAGACGCATTCACTTTTGGAATCGGTGACCGTCTTATCGGCAACCATGCCGTTATAGTCATTCCTGTAGGCCCAATTTTGGGCCAAAAGTCACTTTGGCCTAGACAACTTTTGATGGTCTCCTATGGAAGCTCACATGCTGCCGGTCGCATAGACGCATTCGCTTTTGGAATCGGTGACCGTCTTATCGGCAACCCGTGCCGTTATAGTCATGCCCAAAAATGGGCCAAAAGGTGACTTTGGCCTAGACAACTTTTGATGGTCTCCTATGGAAGCTCACATGCTGCCGGTCGAATAGACGCATTCACTTTTGGAATCGGTGACCGTCTTATCGGCAAACCGTGCCGTTATAGTCATTCCTGTAGGCCCAATTTTGGGCCAAAAGTCACTTTGGCCTAGACATCTTTTGATGGTCTCCTATGGAAGCTCACATGCTGCCGGTCGCATAGACGCATTCACTTTTGGAATCGGTGACCGTCTTATCGGCAACCATGCCGTTATAGTCATTCCTGTAGGCCCAATTTTGGGCCAAAAGTCACTTTGGCCTAGACAACTTTTGATGGTCTCCTATGGAAGCTCACATGCTGCCGGTCGCATAGACGCATTCCCTTTTGGAATCGGTGACCGTCTTATCGGCAACCCGTGCCGTTAAAGTCATGCCCAAAAATGGGCCAAAAGGTGACTTTGGCCTAGACAACTTTTGATGGTCTCCTACGGAAGCTCACATGCTGCCGGTCGAATAGACGCATTCACTTTTGGAATCGGTGAGCGTCTTATCGGCAAACCGTGCCGTTATAGTCATTCCTGTAGGCCCAATTTTGGGCCAAAAGTCACTTTGGCCTAGACAACTTTTGATGGTCTCCTATGGAAGCTCACATGCTGCCGGTCGCATAGACGCATTCACTTTTGGAATCGGTGACCGTCTTATCGGCAACCATGCCGTTATAGTCATTCCTGTAGGCCCAATTTTGGGCCAAAAGTCACTTTGGCCTAGACAACTTTTGATGGTCTCCTATGGAAGCTCACATGCTGCCGGTCGCATAGACGCATTCCCTTTTGGAATCGGTGACCGTCTTATCGGCAACCCGTGCCGTTATAGTCATGCCCAAAAATGGGCCAAAAGGTGACTTTGGCCTAGACAACTTTTGATGGTCTCCTATGGAAGCTCACATGCTGCCGGTCGAATAGACGCATTCATTTTTGGAATCGGTGAGCGTCTTATCGGCAAACCGTGCCGTTATAGTCATTCCTGTAGGCCCAATTTTGGGCCAAAAGTCACTTTGGCCTAGACATCTTTTGATGGTCTCCTATGGAAGCTCACATGCTGCCGGTCGCATAGACGCATTCACTTTTGGAATCGGTGACCGTCTTATCGGCAACCATGCCGTTATAGTCATTTCTGTAGGCCCAATTTTGGGCCAAAAGTCACTTTGGCCTAGACAACTTTTGATGGTCTCCTATGGAAGCTCACATGCTGCCGGTCGCATAGACGCATTCCCTTTTGGAATCGGTGACCGTCTTATCGGCAACCCGTGCCGTTATAGTCATGCCCAAAAATGGGCCAAAAGGTGACTTTGGCCTAGACAACTTTTGATGGTCTCCTATGGAAGCTCACATGCTGCCGGTCAAATAGACGCATTCACTTTTGGAATCGGTGAGCGTCTTATCGGCAAACCGTGCCGTTATAGTCATTCCTGTAGGCCCAATTTTGGGCCAAAAGTCACTTTGGCCTAGACAACTTTTGATGGTCTCCTATGGAAGCTCACATGCTGCCGGTCGCATAGACGCATTCACTTTTGGAATCGGTGACCGTCTTATCGGCAACCATGCCGTTATAGTCATTCCTGTAGGCCCAATTTTGGGCCAAAAGTCACTTTGGCCTAGACAACTTTTGATGGTCTCCTATGGAAGCTCACATGCTGCCGGTCGCATAGACGCATTCCCTTTTGGAATCGGTGACCGTCTTATCGGCAACCCGTGCCGTTATAGTCATGCCCAAAAATGGGCCAAAAGGTGACTTTGGCCTAGACAACTTTTGATGGTCTCCTATGGAAGCTCACATGCTGCCGGTCGAATAGACGCATTCACTTTTGGAATCGGTGAGCGTCTTATCGGCAAACCGTGCCGTTATAGTCATTCCTGTAGGCCCAATTTTGGGCCAAAAGTCACTTTGGCCTAGACAACTTTTGATGGTCTCCTATGGAAGCTCACATGCTGCCGGTCGCATAGACGCATTCACTTTTGGAATCGGTGACCGTCTTATCGGCAACCATGCCGTTATAGTCATTCCTGTAGGCCCAATTTTGGGCCAAAAGTCACTTTGGCCTAGACAACTTTTGATGGTCTCCTATGGAAGCTCATATGCTGCCGGTCGCATAGACGCATTCCCTTTTGGAATCGGTGACCGTCTTATCGGCAACCCGTGCCGTTATAGTCATGCCCAAAAATGGGCCAAAAGGTGACTTTGGCCTAGACAACTTTTGATGGTCTCCTATGGAAGCTCACATGCTGCCGGTCGAATAGACGCATTCACTTTTGGAATCGGTGAGCGTCTTATCGGCAAACCGTGCCGTTATAGTCATTCCTGTAGGCCCAATTTTGGGCCAAAAGTCACTTTGGCCTAGACAACTTTTGATGGTCTCCTATGGAAGCTCACATGCTGCCGGTCGCATAGACGCATTCCCTTTTGGAATCGGTGACCGTCTTATCGGCAACCCGTGCCGTTATAGTCATGCCCAAAAATGGGCCAAAAGGTGACTTTGGCCTAGACAACTTTTGATGGTCTCCTATGGAAGCTCACATGCTGCCGGTCGAATAGACGCATTCACTTTTGGAATCGGTGAGCGTCTTATCGGCAAACCGTGCCGTTATAGTCATTCCTGTAGGCCCAATTTTGGGCCAAAAGTCACTTTAGCCTAGACAACTTTTGATGGTCTCCTATGGAAGCTCACATGCTGCCGGTCGCATAGACGCATTCACTTTTGGAATCGGTGACCGTCTTATCGGCAACCATGCCGTTATAGTCATTCCTGTAGGCCCAATTTTGGGCCAAAAGTCACTTTAGCCTAGACAACTTTTGATGGTCTCCTATGGAAGCTCACATGCTGCCGGTCGCATAGACGCATTCCCTTTTGGAATCGGTGACCGTCTTATCGGCAACCCGTGCCGTTATAGTCATGCCCAAAAATGGGCCAAAAGGTGACTTTGGCCTAGACAACTTTTGATGGTCTCCTATGGAAGCTCACATGCTGCCGGTCGAATAGACGCATTCACTTTTGGAATCGGTGAGCGTCTTATCGGCAAACCGTGCCGTTATAGTCATTCCTGTAGGCCCAATTTTGGGCCAAAAGTCACTTTGGCCTAGACAACTTTTGATGGTCTCCTATGGAAGCTCACATGCTGCCGGTCGCATAGACGCATTCCCTTTTGGAATCGGTGACCGTCTTATCGGCAACCCGTGCCGTTATAGTCATGCCCAAAAATGGGCCAAAAGGTGACTTTGGCCTAGACAACTTTTGATGGTCTCCTATGGAAGCTCACATGCTGCCGGTCGAATAGACGCATTCACTTTTGGTATCGGTGAGCGTCTTATCGGCAAACCGTGCCGTTATAGTCATTCCTGTAGGCCCAATTTTGGGCCAAAAGTCACTTTAGCCTAGACAACTTTTGATGGTCTCCTATGGAAGCTCACATGCTGTCGGTCGCATAGACGCATTCACTTTTGGAATCGGTGACCGTCTTATCGGCAACCATGCCGTTATAGTCATTCCTGTAGGCCCAATTTTGGGCCAAAAGTCACTTTAGCCTAGACAACTTTTGATGGTCTCCTATGGAAGCTCACATGCTGCCGGTCGCATAGACGCATTCCCTTTTGGAATCGGTGACCGTCTTATCGGCAACCCGTGCCGTTATAGTCATGCCCAAAAATGGGCCAAAAGGTGACTTTGGCCTAGACAACTTTTGATGGTCTCCTATGGAAGCTCACATGCTGCCGGTCGAATAGACGCATTCACTTTTGGAATCGGTGAGCGTCTTATCGGCAAACCGTGCCGTTATAGTCATTCCTGTAGGCCCAATTTTGAGCCAAAAGTCACTTTGGCCTAGACAACTTTTGATGGTCTCCTATGGAAGCTCACATGCTGCCGGTCGCATAGACGCATTCACTTTTGGAATCGGTGACCGTCTTATCGGCAACCATGCCGTTATAGTCATTCCTGTAGGCCCAATTTTGGGCCAAAAGTCACTTTGGCCTAGACAACTTTTGATGGTCTCCTATGGAAGCTCACATGCTGCCGGTCGCATAGACGCATTCCCTTTTGGAATCGGTGACCGTCTTATCGGCAACCCGTGCCGTTATAGTCATGCCCAAAAATGGGCCAAAAGGTGACTTTGGCCTAGACAACTTTTGATGGTCTCCTATGGAAACTCACATGCTGCCGGTCGAATAGACGCATTCACTTTTGGAATTGGTGAGCGTCTTATCGGCAAACCGTGCCGTTATAGTCATTCCTGTAGGCCCAATTTTGGGCCAAAAGTCACTTTGGCCTAGACAACTTTTGATGGTCTCCTATGGAAGCTCACATGCTGCCGGTCGCATAGACGCATTCACTTTTGGAATCGGTGACCGTCTTATCGGCAACCATGCCGTTATAGTCATTCCTGTAGGCCCAATTTTGGGCCAAAAGTCACTTTGGCCTAGACAACTTTTGATGGTCTCCTATGGAAGCTCACATGCTGCCGGTCGCATAGACGCATTCCCTTTTGGAATCGGTGACCGTCTTATCGGCAACCCGTGCCGTTATAGTCATGCCCAAAAATGGGCCAAAAGGTGACTTTGGCCTAGACAACTTTTGATGGTCTCCTATGGAAGCTCACATGCTGCCGGTCGAATAGACGCATTCACTTTTGGAATCGGTGAGCGTCTTATCGGCAAACCGTGCCGTTATAGTCATTCCTGTAGGCCCAATTTTGGGCCAAAAGTCACTTTGGCCTAGACAACTTTTGATGGTCTCCTATGGAAGCTCACATGCTGCCGGTCGCATAGACGCATTCACTTTTGGAATCGGTGACCGTCTTATCGGCAACCATGCCGTTATAGTCATTCCTGTAGGCCCAATTTTGGGCCAAAAGTCACTTTGGCCTAGACAACTTTTGATGGTCTCCTATGGAAGCTCACATGCTGCCGGTCGAATAGACGCATTCACTTTTGGAATCGGTGAGCGTCTTATCGGCAAACCGTGCCGTTATAGTCATTCCTGTAGGCCCAATTTTGGGCCAAAAGTCACTTTGGCCTAGACAACTTTTGATGGTCTCCTATGGAAGCTCACATGCTGCCGGTCGCATAGACGCATTCACTTTTGGAATCGGTGACCGTCTTATCGGCAACCATGCCGTTATAGTCATTCCTGTAGGCCCAATTTTGGGCCAAAAGTCACTTTGGCCTAGACAACTTTTGATGGTCTCCTATGGAAGCTCACATGCTGCCGGTCGCATAGACGCATTCCCTTTTGGAATCGGTGACCGTCTTATCGGCAACCCGTGCCGTTATAGTCATGCCCAAAAATGGGCCAAAAGGTGACTTTGGCCTAGACAACTTTTGATGGTCTCCTATGGAAGCTCACATGCTGCCGGTCGAATAGACGCATTCACTTTTGGAATCGGTGAGCGTCTTATCGGCAAACCGTGCCGTTATAGTCATTCCTGTAGGCCCAATTTTGGGCCAAAAGTCACTTTGGCCTAGACAACTTTTGATGGTCTCCTATGGAAGCTCACATGCTGCCGGTCGCATAGACGCATTCACTTTTGGAATCGGTGACCGTCTTATCGGCAACCATGCCGTTATAGTCATTCCTGTAGGCCCAATTTTGGGCCAAAAGTCACTTTGGCCTAGACAACTTTTGATGGTCTCCTATGGAAGCTCACATGCTGCCGGTCGCATAGACGCATTTCCTTTTGGAATCGGTGACCGTCTTATCGGCAACCCGTGCCGTTATAGTCATGCCCAAAAATGGGCCAAAAGGTGACTTTGGCCTAGACAACTTTTGATGGTCTCCTATGGAAGCTCACATGCTGCCGGTCGAATAGACGCATTCACTTTTGGAATCGGTGAGCGTCTTATCGGCAAACCGTTCCGTTATAGTCATTCCTGTAGGCCCAATTTTGGGCCAAAAGTCACTTTGGCCTAGACAACTTTTGATCGTCTCCTATGGAAGCTCACATGCTGCCGGTCGCATAGACGCATTCCCTTTTGGAATCGGTGACCGTCTTATCGGCAACCCGTGCCGTTATAGTCATGCCCAAAAATGGGCCAAAAGGTGACTTTGGCCTAGACAACTTTTGATGGTCTCCTATGGAAGCTCACATGCTGCCTGTCGAATAGACGCATTCACTTTTGGAATCGGTGAGCGTCTTATCGGCAAACCGTGCCGTTATAGTCATTCCTGTAGGCCCAATTTTGGGCCAAAAGTCACTTTGGCCTAGACAACTGTTGATGGTCTCCTATGGAAGCTCACATGCTGCCGGTCGCATAGACGCATTCACTTTTGGAATCGGTGACCGTCTTATCGGCAACCATGCCGTTATAGTCATTCCTGTAGGCCCAATTTTGGGCCAAAAGTCACTTTGGCCTAGACAACTTTTGATGGTCTCCTATGGAAGCTCACATGCTGCCGGTCGAATAGACGCATTCACTTTTGGAATCGGTGAGCGTCTTATCGGCAAACCGTGCCGTTATAGTCATTCCTGTAGGCCCAATTTTGGGCCAAAAGTCACTTTGGCCTAGACAACTTTTGATGGTCTCCTATGGAAGCTCACATGCTGCCGGTCGCATAGACGCATTCACTTTTGGAATCGGTGACCGTCTTATCGGCAACCATGCCGTTATAGTCATTCCTGTAGGCCCAATTTTGGGCCAAAAGTCACTTTGGCCTAGACAACTTTTGATGGTCTCCTATGGAAGCTCACATGCTGCCGGTCGCATAGACGCATTCACTTTTGGAATCGGTGACCGTCTTATCGGCAACCATGCCGTTATAGTCATTCCTGTAGGCCCAATTTTGGGCCAAAAGTCACTTTGGCCTAGACAACTTTTGATCGTCTCCTATGGAAGCTCACATGCTGCCGGTCGCATAGACGCATTCCCTTTTGGAATCGGTGACCGTCTTATCGGCAACCCGTGCCGTTATAGTCATGCCCAAAAATGGGCCAAAAGGTGACTTTGGCCTAGACAACTTTTGATGGTCTCCTATGGAAGCTCACATGCTGCCGGTCGAATAGACGCATTCACTTTTGGAATCGGTGAGCGTCTTATCGGCAAACCGTGCCGTTATAGTCATTCCTGTAGGCCCAATTTTGGGCCAAAAGTCACTTTGGCCTAGACAACTGTTGATGGTCTCCTATGGAAGCTCACATGCTGCCGGTCGCATAGACGCATTCACTTTTGGAATCGGTGACCGTCTTATCGGGAACCATGCCGTTATAGTCATTCCTGTAGGTCCAATTTTGGGCCAAAAGTCACTTTGGCCTAGACAACTTTTGATGGTCTCCTATGGAAGCTCACATGCTGCCGGTCGCATAGACGCATTCACTTTTGGAATCGGTGACCGTCTTATCGGCAACCATGCCGTTATAGTCATTCCTGTAGGCCCAATTTTGGGCCAAAAGTCACTTTGGCCTAGACAACTTTTGATGGTCTCCTATGGAAGCTCACATGCTGCCGGTCGCATAGACGCATTCCCTTTTGGAATCGGTGACCGTCTTATCGGCAACCCGTGCCGTTATAGTCATGCCCAAAAATGGGCCAAAAGGTGACTTTGGCCTAGACAACTTTTGATGGTCTCCTATGGAAGCTCACATGCTGCCGGTCGAATAGACGCATTCACTTTTGGAATCGGTGAGCGTCTTATCAGCAAACCGTGCCGATATAATCATTCCTGTAGGCCCAATTTTGGGCCAAAAGTCACTTTGGCCTAGACAACTTTTGATGGTCTCCTATGGAAGCTCACATGCTGCCGGTCGCATAGACGCATTCACTTTTGGAATCGGTGAGCGTCTTATCGGCAAACCGTGCCGTTATAGTCATTCCTGTAGGCCCAATTTTGGGCCAAAAGTCACTTTGGCCTAGACAACTTTTGATGGTCTCCTATGGAAGCTCACATGCTGCCGGTCGCATAGACGCATTCCCTTTTGGAATCGGTGACCGTCTTATCGGCAACCCGTGCCGTTATAGTCATGCCCAAAAATGGGCCAAAAGGTGACTTTGGCCTAGACAACTTTTGATGGTCTCCTATGGAAGCTCACATGCTGCCGGTCGAATAGACGCATTCACTTTTGGAATCGGTGAGCGTCTTATCGGCAAACCGTGCCGTTATAGTCATTCCTGTAGGCCCAATTTTGGGCCAAAAGTCACTTTGGCCTAGACAACTTTTGATCGTCTCCTATGGAAGCTCACATGCTGCCGGTCGCATAGACGCATTCACTTTTGGAATCGGTGACCGTCTTATCGGCAACCCGTGCCGTTATAGTCATGCCCAAAAATGGGCCAAAAGGTGACTTTGGCCTAGACAACTTTTGATGGTCTCCTATGGAAGCTCACATGCTGCCGGTCGAATAGACGCATTCACTTTTGGAATCGGTGAGCGTCTTATCGGCAAACCGTGCCGTTATAGTCATTCCTGTAGGCCCAATTTTGGGCCAAAAGTCACTTTGGCCTAGACAACTGTTGATGGTCTCCTATGGAAGCTCACATGCTGCCGGTCGCATAGACGCATTCACTTTTGGAATCGGTGACCGTCTTATCGGCAACCATGCCGTTATAGTCATTCCTGTAGGCCCAATTTTGGGCCAAAAGTCACTTTGGCCTAGACAACTTTTGATGGTCTCCTATGGAAGCTCACATGCTGCCGGTCGAATAGACGCATTCACTTTTGGAATCGGTGAGCGTCTTATCGGCAAACCGTGCCGTTATAGTCATTCCTGTAGGCCCAATTTTGGGCCAAAAGTCACTTTGGCCTAGACAACTTTTGATGGTCTCCTATGGAAGCTCACATGCTGCCGGTCGCATAGACGCATTCACTTTTGGAATCGGTGAGCGTCTTATCGGCAACCATGCCGTTATAGTCATTCCTGTAGGCCCAATTTTGGGCCAAAAGTCACTTTGGCCTAGACAACTTTTGATGGTCTCCTATGGAAGCTCACATGCTGCCGGTCGCATAGACGCATTCCCTTTTGGAATCGGTGACCGTCTTATCGGCAACCCGTGCCGTTATAGTCATGCCCAAAAATGGGCCAAAAGGTGACTTTGGCCTAGACAACTTTTGATGGTCTCCTATGGAAGCTCACATGCTGCCGGTCGAATAGACGCATTCACTTTTGGAATCGGTGAGCGTCTTATCAGCAAACCGTGCCGATATAGTCATTCCTGTAGGCCCAATTTTGGGCCAAAAGTCACTTTGGCCTAGACAACTTTTGATGGTCTCCTATGGAAGCTCACATGCTGCCGGTCGCATAGACGCATTCACTTTTGGAATCAGTGAGCGTCTTATCGGCAAACCGTGCCGTTATAGTCATTCCTGTAGGCCCAATTTTGGGCCAAAAGTCACTTTGGCCTAGACAACTTTTGATGGTCTCCTATGGAAGCTCACATGCTGCCGGTCGCATAGACGCATTCCCTTTTGGAATCGGTGACCGTCTTATCGGCAACCCGTGCCGTTATAGTCATGCCCAAAAATGGGCCAAAAGGTGACTTTGGCCTAGACAACTTTTGATGGTCTCCTATGGAAGCTCACATGCTGCCGGTCGCATAGACGCATTCACTTTTGGAATCGGTGACCGTCTTATCGGCAACCATGCCGTTATAGTCATTCCTGTAGGCCCAATTTTGGGCCAAAAGTCACTTTGGCCTAGACAACTTTTGATGGTCTCCTATGGAAGCTCACATGCTGCCGGTCGCATAGACGCATTCCCTTTTGGAATCGGTGACCGTCTTATCGGCAACCCGTGCCGTTATAGTCATGCCCAAAAATGGGCCAAAAGGTGACTTTGGCCTAGACAACTTTTGATGGTCTCCTATGGAAGCTCACATGCTGCCGGTCGAATAGACGCATTCACTTTTGGAATAGGTGAGCGTCTTATCGGCAAACCGTGCCGTTATAGTCATTCCTGTAGGCCCAATTTTTGGCCAAAAGTCACTTTGGCCTAGACAACTTTTGATGGTCTCCTATGGAAGCTCACATGCTGCCGGTCGCATAGACGCATTCACTTTTGGAATCGGTGACCGTCTTATCGGCAACCATGCCGTTATAGTCATTCCTGTAGGCCCAATTTTGGGCCAAAAGTCACTTTGGCCTAGACAACTTTTGATGGTCTCCTATGGAAGCTCACATGCTGCCGGTCGCATAGACGCATTCCCTTTTGGAATCGGTGACCGTCTTATCGGCAACCCGTGCCGTTATAGTCATGCCCAAAAATGGGCCAAAAGGTGACTTTGGCCTAGACAACTTTTGATGGTCTCCTATGGAAGCTCACATGCTGCCGGTCGAATAGACGCATTCACTTTTGGAATCGGTGAGCGTCTTATCGGCAAACCGTGCCGTTATAGTCATTCCTGTAGGCCCAATTTTGGGCCAAAAGTCACTTTGGCCTAGACAACTTTTGATGGTCTCCTATGGAAGCTCACATGCTGCCGGTCGCATAGACGCATTCACTTTTGGAATCGGTGACCGTCTTATCGGCAACCATGCCGTTATAGTCATTCCTGTAGGCCCAATTTTGGGCCAAAAGTCACTTTGGCCTAGACAACTTTTGATGGTCTCCTATGGAAGCTCACATGCTGCCGGTCGAATAGACGCATTCCCTTTTGGAATCGGTGACCGTCTTATCGGCAACCCGTGCCGTTATAGTCATGCCCAAAAATGGGCCAAAAGGTGACTTTGGCCTAGACAACTTTTGATGGTCTCCTATGGAAGCTCACATGCTGCCGGTCGAATAGACGCATTCACTTTTGGAATCGGTGAGCGTCTTATCGGCAAACCGTGCCGTTATAGTCATTCCTGTAGGCCCAATTTTGGGCCAAAAGTCACTTTGGCCTAGACAACTTTTGATGGTCTCCTATGGAAGCTCACATGCTGCCGGTCGCATAGACGCATTCACTTTTGGAATCGGTGACCGTCTTATCGGCAACCATGCCGTTATAGTCATTCCTGTAGGCCCAATTTTGGGCCAAAAGTCACTTTGGCCTAGACAACTTTTGATGGTCTCCTATGGAAGCTCACATGCTGCCGGTCGCATAGACGCATTCCCTTTTGGAATCGGTGACCGTCTTATCGGCAACCCGTGCCGTTATAGTCATGCCCAAAAATGGGCCAAAAGGTGACTTTGGCCTAGACAACTTTTGATGGTCTCCTATGGAAGCTCACATGCTGCCGGTCGAATAGACGCATTCACTTTTGGAATCGGTGAGCGTCTTATCGGCAAACCGTGCCGTTATAGTCATTCCTGTAGGCCCAATTTTGGGCCAAAAGTCACTTTGGCCTAGACAACTTTTGATGGTCTCCTATGGAAGCTCACATGCTGCCGGTCGCATAGACGCATTCACTTAAGGAATCGGTGACCGTCTTATCGGCAACCATGCCGTTATAGTCATTCCTGTAGGCCCAATTTTGGGCCAAAAGTCACTTTGGCCTAGACAACTTTTGATGGTCTCCTATGGAAGCTCACATGCTGCCGGTCGCATAGACGCATTCCCTTTTGGAATCGGTGACCGTCTTATCGGCAACCCGTGCCGTTATAGTCATGCCCAAAAATGGGCCAAAAGGTGACTTTGGCCTAGACAACTTTTGATGGTCTCCTATGGAAGCTCACATGCTGCCGGTCGAATAGACGCATTCACTTTTGGAATCGGTGAGCGTCTTATCGGCAAACCGTGCCGTTATAGTCATTCCTGTAGGCCCAAAATTGGGCCAAAAGTCACTTTGGCCTAGACAACTTTTGATGGTCTCCTATGGAAGCTCACATGCTGCCGGTCGCAAAGACGCATTCACTTTTGGAATCGGTGACCG